>JASGXE010008189.1:0-17565 GCA_030068105.1 Sinentomon sp. SZTP_YWyxl
TTGCGGAGGGGGGTCTGGCAAAACGACTGCGAAAAGTGTGCTTGAGGGTTGCGTGCTTGAGTTGAAAAGTGGATTGTGAAAATTGCGGTGGAGACTGCCAAGAAAGCAGGGACGGATTCAAAATATCTGGAAAAAGAAGAAGGAAAATCGGAAACGGCAAGCCGGGAAAAGAGGAAAAAGCTGGAACTTTTTGACATCCAGCCAGCAAGGTACGCACTCGAAAAACTCCAGTGGAAAACTTACAACGGGGAAAAATGAAACAGAAAACGAAATGTGACAAAAGTTTCGTTTTTCGACTCCCATGGCACAAAAAAACGCGTCTGAAATGATAACGCGTTGGACCGCTGCCTCAACAAAAATGGCCGGCAGGCCGCTGGGTTGATGCTGCCTTGACACACGTTTCTACTCAGGTAGGACAGGCAAAAATGCTCTCTCCCCCCTTACTCTCTCTACCGCTCTCCCTCCCTCCCTCTCTCTCTCCCGCTATCTCTCGCACTCTCCTCTCTCGCTTCAGCGAAAGCCCGATGATGAATCAACGTGGATGCATGATGATGATGTGGGGCACTTGCCTGATGAAACTACGCAGACAGAAATCAGAAGCTGGAGGGAGGGCTGGCGATGACGGCGCAAGCAAAAACGCTTGAGGTGTATTGGATGTTGCGGCAAAACGGGCGTTTGCCGGCCGGCCACTCCAGTTCAAACCACGCAAGTTCAGCACTTCTGCAGAGCGCAGCGTCATGTGCCGCCTTTAGCGTGTAAACTTCCCGTGATGACGGAATGCTTTCAAAGCATGCGTTTTGAACATTAATTCATTTGGATTGGAATAAAATACTAACCCATCTCTTCCAATCGGAGATAAAATTTAACACTCGGTGAAACCCACTGCAATGTTAATTTACTTGGGTTTGGGATTAACCCAGGTTTAAATTTTAACTCCAAGTTGGAAGAACGGGGCTTTATTTGCACATAAATAAGGACGGAGTGTGGTATTGCAATAAAATAATGCATAAAACATCACAGTTACACAAAACGTTTGACCAACAAATGAGTAATCTGTCCATTATCATTTATTGCTGCAACACTCCAGAAGAGCCAACATTTATTATGTCAAATTTTGATCTCATTTGCCACGGATAGATTTGAAATGGACGATGCTTCTCTGATTTGTGAATCGTATGCTTCTGCTGCATCTCTCAACACCTAAAAGAAAATCATTTAATTACTTTAAATACAGGAGCAACTCAAAATACATTGCTGCTAGTTCTCTTGACAACCGCCAATTATATCTCGATAAAAAAAATAGCTGCCAATAATTACCCAATCGAAAAACATTCGATAACAGTTCCACTTACAGTTACATTTACCATCGCATCTCGGATTCAGCCCCACATCATCTCAAAAATTAAGGGCTTTCATTTTTCTCATATTTTCGTAAGAATTGGGATGTGGTGGAAAAGGTTTGGTGAGTTAGGCCTAGATTATAGGTTAGCTGGGATAGGTCAGGTTTGGTTAGTTGGTTAGGTTTTTTTACTGTGTCGCCCTTATCGAACCACAAAACCTAACCCAGCCAAACCTTTTCCATCGCATCCCAATTGCGAAAATCTGAGAAAAATGAAAAACTTTTATTTTTGAGATGCAGTGGGGCCGAGTCCGAGATGCGGCGGAAAGATGCAGTGGATGCGGTTGTGGACAGGTCTTTGGAACCAAACATTCAGCAAAAACTTGCACCAGAATGGAAAATCGCCAATCCACTTGAAATCGAACCTGATTGAACAATTTCCACTCCATATTTACAGAATCTGGCTCATGTTGAGAGACCATCACGGTACCATCCTCAATGCCAACAACTGGTCAAAAGGAGAGGGTGGATGCTCTGCCAGCCAGTCCTGCATGTGCAAGAGCATCCCCAACCTGTCCAATTGGTATAAGATGAGAACCTCGGGCCATCACAACTCTACTTACGACCTGTTGGCTCTGGGGACAGGATAGCGATTGTCTCGCAATTTGAGCCAGATTCCCGACTTGCAAAGAGCTATCCAACATTGAAACAACCCTTAAAATTTCTGGCAACGCATGTGCACTTTTGATATGAAATTAATTTATCAAATGGAATTGAACTAAACCAAAAAATATAAATTGTGCTGTCGTTGTGTTAACTTCAGTGTGTGCCCATCAAAATGCATCGAGACCAAGGTAAGAGGCAAATTGCAGATTCTCGACAAGGTTTTGAACGTCATTTCAAAATCGTCCATTTTGCTGACAATATGCATTGCAAAAAAAATAGGCCTACAAATTTGTCATCTTGTTTTGTCACACATTGATACACACACAGATAGACACAGATAAACTATCTATGACACAGATGAACTATCTATAAATTTGATATAGATATAAACTATCACCCTTTTTTTTCTTTTTTCTTTTTTTTTTTTTCAAATGCTACTCGTCTTGGATGCTTGCTTGTCAATTTCAGTAGATTGGTTTCGCATGAGCATTTATTGCAACGAGTCCATCATTGCAGCAAAAGAGTATTGATGCTTGTGCTCGATGAACAGGAAAAGTTGAAGCAGCCAAATAAGTAACAGGTGGGTTGTGTAAACAGTAAAAGGTGAACAGTAAAAGGTGAAACCCACTTTTTAGTGAGGTTGATGCTTTTAAGATTTCGCCTTCACCAGAACCTCTAAACCCACTATCAACAAAACAACAACTGGACGAAAGTGTGCAATGTTGTCAAAAACCAGACAACAAAGATAAAAATCCACAAACAGACAAATCTTACAAAAAACTTTTTGTCAATATATCACAAAAGCATCGACTAACGGCGAGGTGTTTTTCCATATCTCTCAGTGCATCATCAATCCACTGCTTTCGACCGGGCCGAAGGCCACCAATTGTGTCCGTCACCATGGCTAGATGGGTCACTGCCAATATCAATGCAGAGCACCTTGCTTCGAGAAGACGCGGATCCAGAGGTGGATACAGTGACCGCACAATGTCATCGACTCTCGGAGACACTTTCCTAGCGATCTGCAAAAAAATCAACTGTGCTCTGTGGTGGTTATTGGTTTCTTTCCTGGCAAACATTTGATTTTTAGTTGCAACAGGACTTTCATTTCATAACTTTTGAAAATCTGGCAAAAAGGCTTTTGCTAAAATCTCGGAAATCAAATTATGGCATACCCACTGGCATTATTTCTTTACTTTGTTCTCTTTTCACCTTACTCTCTCGACGTACCTATTTTCACCACACCATGCATGAGGTGTTTCTCTATCTTTCTAAATCTAACTCTGTTGTGCTCGCATGTGCACTCATTGTCTAGGGATATTTGCCACACATCTTTGTTTTATGACACATGCCCATGCACCTACGCCTTGGTGCTTCATGCTGATTTATCAATGGATTTCGGATGGTGCTGTGATGACACAAATTCACCAATGTTTGACATTTGATTGTTCTGTGATGCATCTCCAATGTGTGGTAAGCCTCCTATATTTTAAACCATTTATTTGAGCTGTATCCTTGGGTGGTGAGTGTGCATGCGCAACAAATAAAAATGTATAATTTTGATAAAATTGGAGTTGGAGAAAACAAAAATAGAACTCAAATTAAGCCGCTGAAACATCACGTGCCCTGGAGTTTTTGGTACTGCCCTTGATGCAAGAAGCACTTGGTTTTTGTGAGAAGACTTTCATGCAAAACTGTGATACAGTTTGTTTTTTATGTGTTGATGCATGTTTTTTGCTTGTTTTGTTGCATGCAGAAATGATTGTTTTCTGTTGATTTGCTTGCATCCCATCTGCCTGTTCACATAACATCTCCTTGCATTGTTGTCGGCGTCATGGAATTCGAGATTCAAAAAATCATCAGTAGGTACCTATGCACCTACTAGCAAGCAGACCAGTTTGTTTCTGGACAGATTGCAAGTGACAAAAAACTGCACAGTCATCAGGAATAACTGCACAGTGCACATTGTACTGTTCCTGTATCAAATCAATACCAACACTTTCTCGAGAATAAGACTGGCCCAAAAGTGACAGAACACCAGATTTAGGTAACACCTTGCGATGGATAGGCACATAACTTTATTGAGAGGGAAATTAATTTAGGTCCAGTGTCAAGTCAAGTCAAGCTAACAGTTGAAAACAAAAACGTACATCAATGATATCGCCAAGCCGATGTTGTTGCCTCTGGAAGAATGGTCCCACAGCCATGCCAACTAGACTTTCAGCAAGTTGATGGCAACTCCTCAGAATGGCCAAACAATGCGGAACGAGGCCAGTGGCATCATCAACCCATCTGGAATCTTCCAAAATCTTTTCTAGGTCTGGAGATAATCCAACATCATCCAATTCTACAAACCCATTTACGCTCTCGATCAAATGGACATCAGGCCTGGAATAGTGTAGAAAAGGTGAGAAGGTGTATGGTCAGATGAAATTGCATTGCAGAAAGATCAGTTATTGAAATGAAAGATTATTAACGGCCTACAGCCTTCCCTGGCGCAGAAATGTGCTTGTCGCCAAGCATGAGTGCCAGACCTGTTAAACCAACTTGTTCGCAACAAACCATACATGTTCGCAACAAACCATACAAACCAACAAACCAAACTCAATAATTTGGGAAAAAGAACATCCCTGTTTTGCTAAAATCAATGGCATCTAATGACATCATACTTGCGAAACTATTGAGTTTGCAAAAACACATGGTTAGGCTCCTGCGTGCCTTCATGCTCGGGTAGGGGGCCTAATGTTTGAAAATGTGTACGTTCACCATCCACAAATCAAATCAGGATTACTAACCTATTTTCTGCAAGATGTGAGGTCAGTAAATCACCCTTCTTCTTATGGTATTTGTGCCAACAAGCGACAAACAGAAGTGTAACTAGAGAGCCGACAAATATCACACTCAGAACTGCCAGTGAAACTGTTACAATGGTCTCCATGACGGCCATTAAACAAACAGATCTGAAATCGGCACAGTGAAGGGCAGTGATCCATGTAGGTACGTAAGCAGTAGGTAAGCACTTCAATGTGGGCGTAAGACCTTGGTTTGAAGAATGTATAACCAAGATTTTGTCAGGTTAGTAGGCAAAATGCATTTTATAACAGACAACCCAGTTTGAGAATCACCTATTATTTCAAAGGATGGGAGTGTTTGTTTTGAAGAACTCCTCTGGTGACCCTTTGGGAAAAGCAAAAGCCAAATTGGTTGAGCAATTTGGTGGGGCATTGATTACTTTTAGTCTCAGTTTGTCTTGGACAAGTTGAGCTCGACTCCCCTGTTGATTGTTCTGTTCAGATTATAAATCATTGCATTGCGATTGCATTCAGCCTGAGCCCAATACCTAATTATTCCAAGAGTAGAAGAGTAAATGGATCCTTTTACAGAGTTTCATAACTAAATTCAATTTCCTTCAACCACATTCGTTTTCACTTCATTTTCTTCAGTCCTCCCAGTTCCACCTAACAAATCATTGCCCCCCAGAGTCCTGCAAAGTGCAACCGAGGGTACAGAGACATAAGACATGCATTCGTCGTACCCGGTATCGGTATCAGATTTTACTCTGTTCGACAGGTTTTCATGCCATAAAGGCAATCATCAATTGTGAACAGAAGAGGTTCATCATGCACCAGGGAAGGGATGGGAAGGAAACGCGACCTATCCAGGAACTTCAATATCAATCAATATCTGCTCAATCCCTCCCAGACCTGGGAACCGGGAGCTTTCTGCAAAAACTTCGAAACTTAATAATTCACTCCTCTCATACTCCAGGAATCTTGTTAACGTGAACTTCCTGGACTTGAGGAGTGCTCAGTCCTCAAGTATTTCCATTGATGGATTGCATTATTCGGAAGCAGGTGCCACCAGAGTGGCTGCTGGTTTGGTGCAATCCGTCAATTCTTTTTTAGCTTAACCCCTAATTCGGAGTTATGCTTCTCTTCTGACTCACTGAATCACCCAAACCTTCACAATTCTTCTCCAAATCTCTTGCAGTTCAGATTGTCAGTGTTGTTGCTCAATGTGCGAAGCTTACTTCCTAAACGTCAGGCTCTTCATCCCATTTTTGACACTCCCAATCTGGACTGCATAGCTGTGACTGAGACCTGGCTGGATGAATCATGCTCGGAGGTGGATTTGCTTCCCAACTGCTATGCGGTATTCCGTAGGGACCGCTCCCGTCTTGGTGGGGGTATCCTGCTTGGAGTGAGACACCACCTTAAGCCAAAGCTCATCCATGCCAGCAAAGTTTTTGAGTTGATTTTTGTTGCTTTGGAATCATCCTTTCCCCCTGTTCCTGTTATTCTGATTTTGTTGTATAGGCCGCCTAGCTTAGCTTTGGATTGTTTTACTGGGATTTGCACCGAGGTTCTGAATGCTGTTTCCCCGTTGATGCAGGTCCACCCTGGTTGCAACTTGCAACCCCCCTGTATTTTTACTTGGAGACTTCAATGTAAATGTACCAGCCCAAGAGTCTGAGTCTGAGATATTTCCCGATGGATTGCAGAGAATAGTGGACAGGTCATCCCTGCAGCAGGTAGTTAATTTTATCACATGGCCGAGAGGCTCTCCACTCCCTCATTCAGTTGGGTCTACTCTTGATCTTATATTTCATTGCCCAAAATCAGAGCTTCAGGTAATCCATCCATTGGTAGGTCTTAGTGATCATTAATGATCTTTGCAGAATTTTTGGTAGATTGTGCTTCTCCACCTTCACTACCATCTGTTCCAGAGGTGGACCGGGTGGTTTCAATTTTAAAGTTTATGACAAGATTTCTGTGGATAGATTTCTTAATTTTGCTTTGTTGGATTTTGGAGATTCTGCTCTCAGTCTGGATGAGCTCTGGGCTGAATTTAAATCATTATGCAGTTTTGTGACTGAGAAATTTATTCCAAAGAAACAGGCTATTAGATGTGGTGGCTTTTCCTTCCCTGTGTGGTTTACCGCAGGTCTCCGATCACGGTATCTGCATCTGCAGAAATTATTCAGAAATTGTTTTACTGATTCAAGTCTTCTCCCACGATACTCACTTGCCCTAAGGGATTATCAGCGGGAGCTGTACACTCTTGAACGTAAATTTGTCCGTGGACTGGCCATAAATGATGTAATCTCCACCAAACAATTCTGGCGATTCCATCATAGCAAAACTTCAACAGTGCCTGTGGTCCCTGTTGAGAGAGATGGGGAGGATGTTCCTCTGTCCTTTGCATTGAAGGTCCGGGAGCACATGAGTACTGCTCCTGCTCTCACGAGTTTCAACTGCAATGAATCTCCCAACAATTTCTTGAGGGATGCTGATGTGCTAACACCTGGATATTTGCTTTCTGCAATTAAATCCTGCAAACGCTCCTCATTTGATCTCATTGATGGCATCCCTACGGTGCTGTTGAAGAACCATAGTGATGTATTATCAAAATTTTTGCTGTTCTTGTTTTTTTTTTGTCATTAGCCTTAAATTATATACCCCCAGACTGGAAGCTCAGTGTTGTTAAGCCCCTCCCAAAAGGTGGCACAGCCCTGTCTGTTCACAGTTTTCGACCAATTAGTCTGATTAGCTCCTCTGCCAAGTTGATGGAGAAAGTCGTTGCTGGCTATCTGTATCGCCTTCTTGAGAAACTGAAGTTCTTTTCCATGGCCAGCATGGCTTTAAATCAAAATTTTCCTGTGAAACCCAACTGACTGGTTTTGTTCATTAACACTCTCCGTTGCCATTGGAACCTCTGTCCAAATCGATGCTGTGTTTATCGACCTTGTTAAGGCTTTTGACAGGGTCAGTACCTATTCCCATTCTACGAAGTAAACTGGCTGGTCTTAATATCCCTGAAAATTTGTTCTTGGCTCTCTAACTTCATTACCGATAGGCATTTTCAACTTCTTGTGAATGGGAGAACATCCGATATTTTCCCCGTTACAAGTGGAATCCCACAGGGGTCAGTCAGTGTGTGGCCCCTTGCTCTTTTTAATTTACATTAACGACATGACATCTGCAATATCGTCTGGTATCAGACTCTTCCCAGTTTCCAAGCTGATGCCTTGGAAACTGTTCAGAGTGACTTACATTTAGCGTATGCTTGGCTCAATGCAAACAATTTGAGACTTAATGTAGATAAAGTGAAGCTAATATGTTTTCATCCACGTCTAAAAAAAGAAATGGTTGATAGTGTTAACATTACCATCAACCTTAATAGCACTCTCATTAAACGCTCCAATGCAATGAAATTTCTTGGGGTTTGGTTTGATGAGCATCTTCAGTGGGATGTGCATTTGAAAAAGTTGACCTGTACCCTTTCAGGTATGGTTTATTTGTTTGCCAGAACTTCCCAAATATTACCCCGGGAATCTTTGGTCTTGTTATACCATAGCTTTGCATACCCTTACTTAATTTACGGATGTGAGGCTTGGGGTTCAGTTTACAAAACAAGGTTGACACCGTTGTATATTAAGCAAAAAGCAATTGTTAGAATAATTTTGCATCTTGACAGAAGGTCTGACTCTGCATTGGCTTTTGCTACTTTAAATATCCTTCCTCTGTTTCATTTAATTGTATTTCGGCAGTGTCTGTTCTCATTTTCAATTCTTCATTGTAAAATACAAATTTCTGGTGTTAAGGTGCAGCTAATGGGTGCACATAGACCTAGTTCTTGTATAACAAGAGGTGCTGTCTCCCTATTGTGTGTGCTCCCCAAGTGTAGGACGAACTGGGGCAAGTTCAGCCTTAGCTATCGGGTACCCTTTCTATGGAATCTATTGCCTCCCTTGATACGTTGCCAGTATTCTTATCCCCTTTTCAAGAAAAGTGTAGTTGCTTTCTTAGCTGCAATTGATACCTCAATGGTTTTAGGCAATTATTTTAACTTCTCAGCATAGAGTTTTTGCCAGTCAGTTAAGTTTTTTTTTTCTTTTTTCTTTTTTTTTCTTTTCAGGAAAAATACCAAACCATTGTGTGTGAGCTGGTGCCATAGGTACCTGCTATTTTCTTTTTAGAGATTCCGATCCTCAATCCCTTTCATATCTCTGCCGTGGTCTCTCACACTGAATCTAGGTCATTTTTTGTAGGCTTTTTTGGTGGAGGCTTGTCCTAGCTATGCTAATCCCTCCACCATTCCCAGCCTTGCTCTTTTTCTCATGCTAACTGAGATACCTAACACTTAAATTCATATCGACCACCATTGTAGGTGCCTACTAGGTACTCCCCTTTTAGCGCTTTGGGATAAACCCTGCTGCTTATCATTGCCATCACATTTTTGCACTTACTTTTTGTCGCTCCTATAATAATGTTCCATGCTTGTACCTATTTCATTGCCAGCCTTGATTTTGTTGTTGATTTGCTCTGATAGGTACTTTGCTGTTTGTATTTCTTGTAATTTTTGGCAAAATGTTTGTACTTCTTGTGTTTTCTGGCTAAACGAAATAAAGAGATTCACATTCAGTTACACAACACACACACACTAACATATCTGGAGCCAGCATTCATGCCTGTATCCCACTGCACGCACCCCCCAGTTTTTTCTTGAATAAGAAGTGCGGAGGCGATGGGGGAAGGGTGAGGAGGGGGACAGGGGACTGTCCCTTCTTGCCGGTGCCTTATGATAAGGCCTACTGCTTTAATTTTTTGCTTTCCCCTCCCGTTCCTCTCTTTTCTCATCATTCATCTTTGCCCTACTGATTGAGGGTGTGGGTGATGTGATACTGGCATGCTTGGTCAGGTCTTTTTGATTAGACTTGCCCATTGAATATGTGACCAATCTTCCTGAATACTTGTTGGTTCTCCATTTTGCCACAGTACGTTATGCACATCACATTACCGATTTATTCTGTCAACAGTGCTCAGGAAGATTGTAGTTGGTTGGCTGGCACACCCTTATAATATCCTCTGGAGCAAACAGCTAGGTTTTTTTCCTTTGTTTTTTTTTTAACTTTCCTATGCCATGTTAAAATATTGGCCCCCTGCATTGTATTGGTTTGCTGCTTGTATGCACTTATTCCCCTAGCTGTTTGCATCCGGTTGATATTGGCGATGATGGGGCCAAGGGACACACACACACACACACTTTGCCGATGACATCGTTGTTTACAGACCGGTGTCTTCCATAGATGACGCAGCAGTTTTGCAGCTGGATCTCGATTCAGTTGCAAATTGGTGTGATGTAAACTCCATGGGTATAAACGCCTCAAAAACATCTGTTATGTCCTTTTCATCTTCTCGTTCACCTGCTCTGCATGATTACAGAGTGGGGACAACCATCTTGGTTCGGCCCGAAACTGTAAAATACTTGGGGTTGACCTTCAATTCTGAATTAAGTTGGGTGCCTCACATTCAAAACATTGTGAAAAAAGCTTCTAATCAATTGAAGTTCCTCATCAGGAACTATCAAACTATCATTATGCTTCTGGGTGAGTAAAGTCCAGTGGTTAAATTGAGCGGGCTCCCACGGGCTCGCGGAGCCGGCCGCCCCTCCGTGGGCCGGCTCCGGGAGCCGGCTGCCTTTTTAGCTCAGGGAGCCGGCTGCCCTCATCATGAGAGCCGGAGGGAGCCGACTGGAAATCGATGATTGTGGAAAATTTTCGGAACATCGCAGAATAATAGATGGAAATTTCCATTCATTTTTATTTTAGGTGCTTATTTAGTCACTTTCACACATTTTGTTAGATTCCATGCCTTCCAAAACACTTCTCCAACCCCCAAATTCCCAACTCGTTGCCCACACCATATTTTGACCCACATTCGTTTGAGGTTGGTTACCCCCAAACCAAATCTCCCAGCCTTTGCCATTGCCCCTGCCCCCAGTGGCGCAACCATGATTTTCGTTCGAGGGGGACGACCTGAAGAGAAAAAATTGAAACACGGGAAAAATCGCGCCGCAGGCGCGATCCGGGTTTCAAAGGGGCGGACTCCTGTCCCCCAGAAGCTGACGAAATTTTTAAAATAAGGTGCTCATTTTGGTGCAAAATTGGAGTTCTCGAGAAGAAAATGGAGTCAAAAGTTGTGCATGGATTTCTCCTTCAAAATTGCAAAAAGGTAGAATTTTTCTGGTTTCTGGCAGAGCTTGATCCTCAATGGCTTTCCCAAAATTAAATATTCATAGTTAAAGATTATGAATGATTATGATAGGCCTATTAAATAAGAAAATGATATAAAAGCAAAATTCAGAGGTGTCCTTTCAGAAAGATAAAAATTAGGATTGGATAAGGTCGCACAAGACAGCAGGCTGGTGTCCTGGTGAGATGAAAAACATTTCACTGTGAGGACCAACTATTGCACCCGCAGCTACTTGTGCCATTCATCAAGTCAAGTGAGCTGTGCTGCATTGAAGAATGTTAATCTTGTTTTGTTTGTGTTTCATCTCTATTGGGTCGCACACAGCACTGCTTTAAGAGTTCTCAATCCAAGCTGCTAACGACCTCTAGATCTTCGATGAGAAATGTATGCAAGAAGAAACAAGAATTTTCTGCATGGCCTTCACTTTCACTTTGGGTGCGATCATCAGTGGTCAAAAGAATGAAGTTAAAAGTGGGAAGAGTTTTTGCCCTTTTTTCTTCTTTTTTTTTTTGAATTTCGGGAGGGGACACGTCCCCCTTGTCCACCCCCTGGTTGCGCCAGTGCTGCCCCTGCCCTTTTGCACAGAGCGTTTCCCTTTTCGGGAAAAAGCTGTCCCTTTTCAAATGTTAGGGAGCCGGCCGGATTTTTTTCCAATTTAAGCACTGGTAAAGTCTATCTTATACTTCTCAACAGTTCGGTCTTTGTTGGAGAACTCCACCACTTCTTGGGCACCTTACCAAAGATGCTATTTCAATGCAATTGAGGCTGTGCAGAGGAGAGCAGCTAGATTTGTCTCAGGTAATTTTCGTTTTGATGCAAGTGTCACATCTCTCATAAATGAGCTTGACTGGGACTCGCTTGAGATGCAGAGGGTTTTGCATGATATTTCAGTTTTTCGGCATTATGTTCTAAACCACGGGGGTTGGGGTGCTGGGCCCTGGGTTTTCAGTCCAAATAATCACTCCACCAGAGCAGGCACATAGCCTATTCATCTTTTGTGCCTCCCATTTTATAAAAAAACAGACAGAAATTGTTTCTTCCATCGCACCCTTTTTTTTTTGTGGAACCAGCTGTGTCTTTCCCCAAATATGCTGCATTTTTCTGAGGAGCATTTCATCGCAACAGTTCGCACCAAACTTGAAACTAAACACTTTGAATGGCTAGGTTGAATATTTGTCATGGATAGGCAGGTACCTTCCAATTTGGGGTGGGCGTCAGAAAAGGAGAAGAAATTGATGTTTTTAAAAATTTTAAATGGACATGACACACTTCGAATTTGCTTCCCCCCTTTTCTTCTCTTTTTGCATGAAATTATTTCCAGGACAATTTCTTTTTTGACACAAATCACTGAACAATTTTATTCTGACCGTCGGCTGCATTATCGAAAATTCGAAAGGAGCGGTAAAGGGAAAGGACCGCGAAGAGAGATCATCGGAATGTGGACGGGGCCGAGTCATATAGCAATCACTTCAGACACCAGGGGCGGTCTGGCTGCTGATTTGTCAGGCGGGAAATTCGCGCGAGGGGCAACATCGGCAAGACGATGCGCTGCGCGAAGCGCAACGCCGGGGGAGGGGTTCGGGGAGGGGGTGTCCCCCTCCCAGAAGGGGAAGAAAAATTGAAAAATGGAACCTGAAATGGTGGTCAGAATGAACAATTTTTTCAAAAACTGAGCTTTTTCGGACCCATCCTCTATCGTTTTGTTTTCCTATTTGTTTTTGAGTGTCAAAAGTTCAATACTAAAGGGAATTAGGTATTATTTACAAATTCCCAGGATATTTGGGCAGGTACAACGAAAATTACCGGAAATTTTGAGAATTATTTCAATGAAAATTGCCCGTCAACAAGTGGCAAGTCAAGTGCAATGCTTCCTGTTCCTAGTTATGTTCCCAAAATCATGAAAAATATTTGACAATTCTTGTTTTTAATATAAGGTACACCATTCAAACAGGCACAGCATTTGCTGGACTCACAGGTATTTGTTTTCCAATCTGGTTGTTATTTTTTTGTTTTTGTGCGAGTGCCTTGGTATGCTGTTCCGTTTTAACTCTCTACTAGGTATCTCCCTTCGAAGTCATAAACAGTACCCACCTACCGAATGCCTTAGCCTATTTTAAGTACCTATTTTATTTGCATAGGTCCCTGCTTTTATTTTCCTTCCATCCAAGATCATAAAATGCATGTGTTGTGTTTGATGCTTTGGTCATATCATTTGTGGTGGGATAATAATTTCACAAGAGGTTACCAGACAGAAACAAACACTTGCCAATGAGTCCTACCAAAATTCAGTTTTTCTTCTCATTTCTGATCACCTGCCTGCTCCTTCTTCATGGTGTTTCGTGTTTCAAGGTATTTATTTGGTTTCTGGCAACTGGAAAATCGTGACAAATGCAAACTATTCGCGGTTTAAAAATAAAAAATTCATGATCATGATCAAAAATAGAAATAGGATAGAATAGAATGATGTGGATGTTCCCAAAGTTGAACCAAAAGGAACATTGCCATAAACTATGCTCTTGGGAACAACATAACGACACTGGGTGACAACATGGAATTTTGCTATGACCTGTGACATTCCATTTCAGAATTCGATTTTGGGTACAGATGAAGATGGTGCATCATAGAAATTGGTCGATCATAAATGCAACAGAGAACATTTAAACAGTCGGCCACGTGCCACGTTGTAGGTATTGTCACATGTTTTGAATAGGCCTATCCATTGCTTTTTCTTGCAAGTCATTTTTCAATGAAATGAGCACACCATCAAGTGGTTGGTTAAGTTTCGAGGGTGTGTGAGATTTTGAGGTTTGTGATAGTGTGACGTGGACATGATTATGGAGTGAGGAAAGGCAAAAAATTGTGGAAATGAGAGATCGGAGTGATTTTGATGTTCCACATATTCACCGGACAGCTGATGTTGATAAGTGAAAGCAATGGTGAACATGATCAAGGCAACCTGGAGCAAAATTCTGTTTTGTTCGTTATTTTTCAAATTATTGTGCTTTAGACTTTAGTAGGTACCTACCAAGGTAAAAAAACGATTTGTTTGTGAAATTTGTTCAGTAAAATTATTTTTTTCATCATATTGTTCATCTTCTGATTCATTTCTGAAAAAAAATAAAAAATTTTTTGAAAATGTTACTGGTGCCATTTTAGCCCATTTCCAAAGGAAAAATTTGTTTTTAAACAATTTGATAAAAAACACCTGTTTTTGTTTTAAAACAAACTGTTTTAAAACAAAAATGTTTTTTTCAAAGCCTTGTTTTAAAACGTGTTTGAAACAATGTTTTAAAACAATTTGTTTTAAAACAAACAACCCTGTTCCCCAGGCCTTCCCCAAAAGGTGTAAAATTTCCCCAAAAAGGGGAAATTTTTCCCCATTCGGCAACACTATGTTGGACACACAAACACAACGAAAAAACCCAACAGGTGCAACACCCACGGGCCACGACAAACAGCAAGCAACTCAGGTGCAAGCTCAGCTCACTCATCGATCTGCCTGCACATCACACAGCTTCACCTGCACAGTGAGTGGATGGTGGAATGAGAACAGAAGCAGAGAATCATCTCTCTTCTGTGTTGTGGGACTGCTGACGTCACACAGCGAATTTTCTTCAAAAATCTTCGATGCGCCTCGTTTTGCCTCTTCCCTTGTTATTGTTCCCTGGTTCCCCAGGGCTTCTTTTCGCCCACATCAACCCATTCATACTTTGCGCCTTACTCTGGCGCCATTCATACCAATCATTCACCGTACCCACACTGGTGTTCGGTACCCCTGTATGTGTCTGTGGCTTTATTATGTTTCTGTAACTTGCCGCCACTCTTGGACGGACTAAGTGTTCTTTAACGTGCACATGGTGAATTGCACACGGGACCACCTTCTTAAAGTCCCTTCCGAAGGACTATAAGACTTGCCACTAAGTCTCCCTTTCTGTCACTGCAACCAGAATGGAGCATGACCCAACCCAAAAATTCCGATGTGGCGGGAATCGAACCCACAACCTTCGGATTTGGAATCAGACCAGCGAACCAACTGAGCCACTGTGTGTGACAGACGATGTGTGTGGACGATGGCTATCGGTGGAATTTTCACATTGCATACCTGAACTGGTTCGTTGCTATTTGTTTGTTTTTCCTTTTTTGACATTGCCATCGACAACACCCATATTGGGTTTCTAAAAATTCACTTCATGCACCAATGGTTTGCACTTGCATTCCACGTTTCGTTTCTTTTTGTGTAACCTACATCCGTTCACCTCGCTGGCCGAAAAGATGCATGCTGCCTCGGTGAGAGAACATGACGACTTGATTGTTGTCGTGGTAATTGCCGAGGCAAAAAAATGATGCATGCCTGACCGGGGTTCACCACGTCCAATGGCTTTTTTGTGAAAAGACACGTCCGATCTCATCGGCGGCAAAAAGAAGAGTGAAGGTTCCGCAGAAAAATCGATTTTTGCGGAATTTTCCCAAAGTGCGATCATTTTCAGAATGGTCCGCGCCAAAAATCGCAGCAAAACGAAAGCGGGAGCGGGGGAACGACAGTGGTGTCCAAATAGGTAGGCCGACATTCCTTTCCTGAATATCCGAGAATTTTCATTTTTGCTCGATTTGAGAGCCGAAATTCTCGCTGAATCTGGTGGCTCAGTGGTCGAGCGACTGGTCTTGGGATCCGAAGATCGTGTGGGTTCGATTCTCGGTGTCGCGAAATTTTTTCCCTTTGCGTTCGGCGCATGTTTGCTTGGACAAAACTCATCACAGATGGAAAAGCAACCAAAACACATTTTTGAAATTGTCCAGAATCATGTTTCAAGACAAGACAAGACGTAAGGTATGATGCCTTGCCTTCTTTTCGGCAAAAACCCACAACCTAAAATTTACTTTCGACTAAAAAGACAAAACAATTGAAGAAAAACATCCTTCACTCACTCACAAAACCCCAGCGCAACACAAAATTACATACCTACATTATAGAAATACCTAACCGCACTATCTAGCCCAACTCAAACTTGAACCACACAGCAAAACATCAAAAGATGCGAACGAGACTGCTCCTTCACAAACATGTTCAAAGCTCCTCTTGCCCTGGAATCTAAGATAAGTTTAAGTCAGGCCTACCTACCTACCTAAAGACAAAAATGAATGAAAGCGAAACAGAAAAACTAAGCTTTGAATTTTGGCGAAATCCTTCATTTGCTCAGCGTCAGATCAATCATCTCCCGGGCGAGGCATCGTCATTACACCTCCGTCATCCATTCAGTGTCATCACCCGAGCTCGTCAGACATCCCTCACCACAGTTGTTCGTCCAACTGTTCACCTTCACATTCGTCATTAATCCACACCTCCTTCATCCTTCATTCCGTGTCATCTCCTGAGTTCATCAGACATCCCTCACAACAGTTCATCCAACTGCTCACCTTGACATTCGTTTGTTATCTAAAACAGGATAAAAAAGGAAAGAGAAAAAAGGATGAAGGAAGGAAGCAAAGCAACTTCAAAAGAGGCAGCTTTTAAAAAGAATAAAAAGAAAAGAAATAAAGATGACATAAAGAAATACAAGAAAGAAATAAGAGATGCAAGAAAGTGAATTAAATGAAATAGAGATGAGAACTTCCCCTTTCCAGTGCACAACAACGGGGGAATGGTTCGCCTTGTGTCAGTCACGCGGCGTGAGCGCTGTCCGGCATAAGCTCGGTTAACTTGCGCAGGGAGTCACGGAAGCACCAGCGGCGTTCGCCAGCAGTACGCACACTCTCCCTCTTCCCAGCTACGTGAAAACGGTTTTGCACTGACCACGCAGTGGGGGGCCGCCAACATGGGCTGCCGTCTCCGGGCAGGTTCCCGGCTTAGGTCTGGGCGTGGGTCCCCGACCCTTTTCCAAACCTCATGTATATCAACTAGGGCTGTGCGAATCTTGATTCGATTCGAAGATTCGATTCGAAAATCTCGAATCTTGCCCGATTCGATTCGAAAAGATTCGATTCGAAAAATGTGGTGATGTTCGAATCAAGATTCGAGAAAAAGGATTCGATTCGAAAAGATTCGATTCGAGATTCTTGAAGGATTCGAAAAAAATTCGAATCGAATCTCGAATCTCAAATAAAAAATTTGAAAACTTTTTTGCAAAAAAAAAGCTCAAAAATCGTCAACATTGATCCAAAATTTCGAATGGCAAAGTCAAACAACCAAGTGGATGCCGCCTGGAAGCCATCTTGAAATAACTGAATTACACTAGATGGCAGCCATCTCTCTTACACGAACGCGTGCGTCAGATGTTTTCCCATTACTTGCACTGCCGATCCGCCGTCTGGTGTACGCACGTTATCCGGGATTTTGACAGAAAACTTGAAAAGACATGGCGCTCCCATTTCTGTTGTTCAGCATGTTCATTTTGACTTTTTTTTCTTGTTTTTGTCTTGTTTGCTGTGTTGGAAAACTTGAAAAGACATGCTGCTCCCATTTCTGGTGTTCAGCAAGTGCTTTTTTTGTTGTTTTTGTCTTGTTTGCTGTGTTGGAAAACTTGAAAA
>JASGXE010008190.1:0-17457 GCA_030068105.1 Sinentomon sp. SZTP_YWyxl
ACCAGCTATCGTATACAGGGTAGCCCAAAAGTCTTTGGCCGCAGCAAAGAATTAAAATTTGCTGTCTTTATCATAGTTTGTGGTCTGATACACTTTCTATAGCTCCACCTAAAGATGCAAACACTTTATGGGAACAACGGAATAGCCCAAATCTGTTGGCCAGGAAAAAAATTTAAATTTGTTGTTTTTTTATCATTATTTCGTATTTGAAACTTTTTCTGGTTTTAACCATAGGTGTCACCATCACTTGCTCGGGACTACAATTTCCGCTTATAGTCTTGACATCCGTGTTTTGAGCTGGAAAAACATTTCAGATAACAAAATATGATTAAAACAGCAAATTTAAGCATTTCTCCGATGGCCAAAGACTTTTTTTGGGTGACCCTGTATAAGGATACGCGAACTTTGGGACGTTTTCCTGTTTCCTGTCCTTACGAGGCGGACACCAACCAGCAGGTTGACAACAAGCAAGCAACGGCAGTGAGGGAAGAGAGTTTGGTCAGGTTTTGTTAGCTAAACTTGCGAAAAAAGGAAAGGCTGAGCAAAAATCTCGTCCTGGAAGTTGGTAACACCAAATGAAGCTCCTGGTTGAAAGATTTTCCCGTGAAGAAGACCTGGCATATGAATCGCCAGATTTTCTGTCGAGAATCCAAACCTCGTGGAATTCAGAATTTATCAGAATTTAATGGCGACCTTCTTGAAGAATTTCTCTAGCACCGACCACAAATGTTTATTTCAGGGACTCAGAATCAAAACCGAATTTCTTCTACTTCACGTCGACACTGTGGTCCGTTTTTGCACAAGCAGATGAATAATTGAACAGAGACTGATGGATTTGCCAATTTAGACAACTTCTTTTGCATTTTGATTATTCTCGGGATGAGTGGTCGTTTGATTATTCCAGGGTAATCTTTTGATTCGGGTAATTTGCATTCGAGGGACAATTTGTGGCTGCACTCAGAGCGGCTTAGCGCTGCGGCTATTTTAACCGTCTTTTTTCATTTCTATTCTTTTTAAGCGGAAAACGTTGTCGTACACTTTTACGTTCAAGCGTACAATCCTCACTTAAAAAGGGTGTCGTGAAAGTTTTTAGCAACGGCCATGGATTCAAACCCTTAAGGGCAGTTTGTCATTGTGTTTGCCACTGTGTTTGTCATTGTTTTTCATTGTGGTCTTCTCTTGGTTTTTTCGCACTTCAGCAAACTGTCACAGGCCCCTCAGTCCTCTTAACTTTGAAAGTTTCGTAACGGTCGTCCGCTGAGCTATTTCCGCATCAATGACGTGATGTTGCTCCCAAAGAAATTCCTCTCACGAAAGTACTTTCTCATATTTCAAAACACCAGGACATCGAGGGAGGGTAATGTCCTTGCATAGGCAAGGCAAACCATTTCGAATTGTGAAGAATGATTCAAATCATTTCTTCCCGATTTTTCGAGTGACAAATCAATTTTAGGGGCGTAGGCCGTTGCGTTTTCCTTGGAGAAATGTTAAATTTATTTATTATTTATTTATTTACGAGTATGTCCAAAAACCAACAAAAAGAATTAGTTGCTGTGTCTTTACTATAAGTGCAATAAACTTTGCAGTCAAACAAATCTAAAAACAACAACGAGGAGAAAGAAGTCAAATGTTAAAAAAACAGGAATTTAAATGCAGATTATAAAATGAGTAATCGGCGCGACAGGGAGATAGTATTTCTGGAATCATATCTGGAGGATAGACGGGCCCTTGTTATGGTAGGAGAGTCCCTATCAGAAGAAACTTTGGTGCTGACATCAGGCGTTCCGCAAGGAAGTTCACTGGGACCACTGCTCTTCCTGCTTTTTATTAATGATATTTTGAATGATTTGAAATGTGTTGCTAGATTGTTTGCCGACGACTTAGTTATATATTGCCCTTACCTTGGACCAGAATCCCGGACCAATTTGCAAGCTGACCTAGTGGAAATTGAAAACTGGTGTGGTGTCAACTGGGAAATGAAGATTAATGTGGACAAATGTGCTACTGTTACATTCCAAAGGTCACTTAGACCCGGAAGTAATATACCTCAAAGAATTTATTTGCTTAAAGGAGCACCGATATGCAATGTGTCCTCTTTCAGATACCTTGGGGTGACGTTAACAAGCACTCTAAACTGGAGTGAGCACATAAACCTTGTTGTTAAAAAGGCCAATTCTGCTCTGGGTGCAGTCCGCCGCAACTTGGCTCATGCACAAAAAAATATCAAGTTAATGACTTACAAATCATCTGTTCTCCCAATTCTTGAGTATGCTTGCTGTGCCTGGGATCCCTTCCTTGCATGCCACGCCAACGCACTCGAAAGAGTTCAGAGAAGTGCAGCTCGTTTCATCATGAACAACTATGGATTCACCTCCAGTGTAACGAAAATGCTCCTTGAGCTGGGGCTTCCCACTCTTTCTCAAAGAAGAAAGGAAAGACGGCTTTTCACATTAAAAAAGATCCTCAAAGGTTCGTTACTCATGTCTCTTCCTGATGAAATACGAGCCAGTACTTTCTCTGGTAGTAGGTCGCATGCCTTCAAATATACAATACCGATAATAAAGTGCAATGCTCATCACAATTCCTTTTTTCCGCGAACACTTCGGGAATGGAATTCCCTCCCCAAGGATTCACATGTCCTTGCAAACTTTGCAAATCATGCTTCTTCATTTCCTCATTTGAATTGATCTTTTTGTTTCATCATCTTAAGTCGTTTGGACAAGGTTTGGGCAAATTCCATTTTTTTTTCTTGATTTCATAGCCTGTATCCCGTGTTTTGTTCTCCACGTTATCTTTACAAATGTTACCCTGAAAATGAGGTTTTTTGTTGTTCATGTGTTAATGTTCATTGTCTTACTGAAACTGATATTTGCATTTATATAGCAAATCTGAATAAAATACATTACAATACAATACAATACAATACAGTATCGATAGCCCAGAAAAGAAAAGAGAAAAAAAAAAAAAAAAATCTTTTTTTATCATGACTGGCCTGACTCAACAGCACTTAAAATCAGAGGAGAGGTACGAGGGAGGCTGTTCCAGCTTGTTAATACCCAAGGAAAAAAAGAATTTTTGTAAACATTCCGTCTGGTGAAGGGAATGTTAAAGCTTAGCCCATTGTCTGTCCGTCTCTGCGAGGATTTCCGGGAGTAACAAGGTGGCAATGGGAAATCAACAGCACCAATTACCATATCTCGAAAAGATTTAAGCTATGGTTTCGACGTCTACTTGCAAGATAGGGTAGCTCAAGTTGGGAGAGAAGATCAGAGACACTGGCAAAGCGATCATATGTATTCGTTATGACCCAGGCAGCACGTCGCTGAACACTCTCTATACTGCACTTACATCGGAGATTTTAGGAGTGTTCCAAACGGCAGAAGCATATTCGAGAATGTGCCGCATTCGAGAATGCCATGTGCCGCATGGTCTCTTAATAGAAAAACTAAAGATACTAAACTTTCCGGCACACATCATCTCTCTTGTGGAATCTTTCCTCACCTCTAGATCTGGGATTATCAAAATCCAAAACCTAAATGACAATGTCCCCTTCCCCATCAATCAAGGGGTACCTCAAGGCAGTGTTCTCGGGCCCTTATTATTCATAATTTACATGACGACATCAGTGTAAATATTTGCAGCACTATTCGGCTCTATTCCGACGACATTGCTTTATACACACATTTACCGGGAGACGACTGCTCGACTTAGCTTCAATCGGATTTACCCTCAATAGAAAACTGGCGTCAAACTTGGAAAATGAACATTAACCACGGTAAGAGTTTTGCAATGAGGTTTGAAAAAACACCTGCGCATACTTCCTCAAATGCTTTTTCCTATATCGTCTCTCTAATTCTGGCATCCTTCTTCGAGTTGATCAATTTAAGTACTTGGGTGACCTACTTACAAGCAATCTTAATTGGAGTCCTCATATAGAACAAATTTGTAACAGTGCAAGACGAGCGTTGGGTGCCATTCAGAGAAATCTAAAGTCATCAACAACCGAAATCAAATGCAAAGCACAGCATGGTTCGACCTTTACTTGAATATGCCTGCACGCATAGTATGGGACCCTTTTTTGACATACCAAATTTTGTTCATAGAAAGAATTCAGCGCAGTGCTGCGAGATTTATATCGGGAAACTACAGTAGAGACACGAGTGTAAGCTCCCTACTTCATAATCTTAATCTTCAAACACTTAGCGAAAGAAGAACAAGCAGAAGGCTACAAACCCTCTCCAATATTATAGTACACCGATACAATATCGAGTTGCCGTCAGAATTCACTTTATGCCAACAGCCCCGCGGGACTCAAAACGACTTGCATATTATCCAACCAATCATAAAGAAAGCATGTCACTTCAGCTCATTCTTTCCTAGGACATGTCGTGACTGGGATAAGCTACCCACTGCGTCTACCTAAGTGCGCAACGCTAAGTCGAGCAGGATCTCAAAATAACTTGCATCACCTGTTCTTTGTCTACTGATCATCTTCTTTTTTTTTATTCTTTATAATTTGCCAATGTCTTTATAATATGCCAACGTTGTATTACTGTACCTGTACATAACCGCTTTGTCCCTGAAAATTTGCAAATTACCACAAATAAAGGATTATTTGAATTTGAGAATGGGTAAAACTGATGAGGTATACGCCTTTTTTGATTGACAGAAGCGCCAGCGAGATTGCGCATTATATAACCAAGAGTGGAAGATGCCTTTTTTTAACGACATCACTCACATGCGCTGACCAACTAAGGTCATTGGTGAACAAAACGCCCAGGTATTTGAATTTTGTAACGATTTCTAAAGGGTTACCCCCGACAGAATATGGGTAAAAAGTCGAGTGACTGCCAAAAGGAAGGACTTTGGATTTACTTACATTAATTTTCATATCCCACCTGTCGCACCAATTGCTTATGCGCAAGAGATCAGCGGCCAGCCTAGTGGTGTCAGATTGATCGCGGACCTGTGAGCAGCAAGATCACAGACCTGTGAGCAAATTTTTTGTGAGCATTTCACATTTATTTTCTTCTTGTTGCCTGCAACCCGGGTAGCAGAGGAACGTGGCAGGAACGTTCCGCCGGAACATGGCAGCACTTGTCTGTGCCAGGTGGCTGCAATTTGGATATGGTCATTGTGGCACCACGGTGCTGGCCACTGTAGCAGGAACATGGCGTTTCCCCATGACAGCGATGTGTTTCTCCACCGTGGCAGGAACGTAGCATACCACCGTGACAGGAACGTGATTGCCACGGTTGTTTGTCTCGTTCCACGGTGGAAAATAGCATTCCCGTCACGGAGCATTCCATGTCCCCACCACGGTGGAAAAACACATCGCTGTCACTGCAGAAAGCCACATTCCTGCCATAGTGGCCAGCACCGATGCGCCGCACCGATCATATCCAAATGGCAGCCACCTGGCACAGACAAGTATTTGCCATGTACCGGCGGAACGTTCCTGCCACATTTCTCTGCTACCCGGGAACAAATTGGTGATTTTTTTCAAGCAGGGGTGCTCTGTTTGATCGTCACACGAAAAGCAAGGATCCCGCTTCGAAAACCCTTGATTCATTTCTGTTACAATGAGAAAAGTGCATATGGGCCTCTTGGTCAGGAATTAATTGGACAAGATTCGAGCTTGAAGGAACGTGGAAATTTGCCCCCGGCTGCAACGCACCCAGAACAAAACCACACGACACAGCAGGCAAACCACTCCACAACGTTATTTGAGAAGTGCGAAAAGGTCGCACAGCCTACGCTGCACTCGTTGCACTGCAGTGAATTGCGGTTCAGAAAAGGAAATCGCCCTCAGGGAGAGAAAGAGTCGCTTGATCATTCCCCCGAGATTCACGCATGCAACAGAACAAAAAAATCCTCCACGGTGTCGCCTTGAGGCTCAACTTCAGGATGCTGGCTGTCAGCGTTCTGTTTTATCTCGTGATGACGTCAAAAAAACGACGGCGCTCTATCGGAACTTTTCTAAATTACGAGTATGTATGATGACATCCCCTCTATGGGATAGGGATCGGATTTGAAAGGGAGATCGTGATGTTGAAAGAGATGAATTGTCATGTTGAAGGGAACGAGAGGCGATGTTGACAGAGAGCGAAAAAGAAACACAAAATGATATTAAAAGAGAACAGGAGAAAAAAAGCGATGTTGAAAAAAGCAGGATATGATAAGCAAGATGATGTTGAAAGAGAGCAGGATCAGGAATTTAAAATGATGTTGAAAGAGAGCAGGGTAAAAAACGAAAAGTGTTGTTGAAAGATGGCAGGAGAAGAATTTCAAAGAAAGAGAGCAGGAAAAGAGACGCAAAGTTGAAAGAGAGCCGGAGAAATACTGCAATATATGATGTTGAATGAGGGCAAGAGAAGAAACTTCAATAACGTTGACAGAGAGCGCAGGATAAGAAACATAACGTGACAATGAAAGAGAGCCGGAGAAGAAACACAAACTGATGTTGACAGAGAGAATGAGAAAACAAAGTGACGATGATTAAAAGAGCAGGAGAAGAAACGTAAAGTGATGTTGAAAGAGAGCCGGAGAAGGAACGCAAGGCCATGTAAAGGTGCCTGGGAGTACATGACATGTTCCATGGCACACAAAAATAAATCCTGTAAAATGTACCAAGGCACACATTCTTGCTGATATGTTCTCGGGCACACATAGAATGTGAGCTTTGGCATGCCTGAAATGTTCCTTGGCGCGCAAAAACAATTTCCAGCACACGTGGAAAGTGTGCCAAAGCACACTGAAGTGAGTCAAAACTGTTGCGTTTTAGAATGGGCGCTTCAAATGTGCTCAGGCACACTTGGAAATTTGCAGTGCATGTTGAAGGAGCACAGGAGAAAAAACGCAGAATTATGTTGACAGAGAGTAGGGGACGAAATTCACAGAGATGTCGAAAGAAATCGGAAGATAAGATGATACGATGGGCAAAGTTGAAAAATAGCAAATAAGAAGAAATCAAATGCAAGGAGACAAGCAGAGTGAGATTTATACAGCAGACACTTCGCACAGTGCAGGTGAAGATAATCCTCAGATCCGTTGTTGGCTTTGTTCATTTTTATTCCCAAAGGATTCGTAAAACACCCTTGGAAATAAGGGATGCGCCAATGAAAATTGGCCCAACAGGATTGGCTTGAATCCAAATAGTTATTGGAAGTTATTTCCGATGCTAAAAATAGCATATTCTTCAGCTTGCTCCGAATTTGAGCTTCCTCATCTCGATATTCCATTGTCTATTTTCTACTCTCAAGACAAGGTGTTTCAAAATGAAACGCATGGTTCGGTGCTTTGTTTCGTTAACGTCTATATTCCTTTGCCTGCGAAACATAATGTAGTGTTTGGTCTACCAGGGACACGATGCAATACTTAGCTTTCATGTAATGCTGATAAAAAAAATGGACGCCCTTCTCTGCTGAAGACCCTATAGTTGAATCCTGCCAAAAAAGCCAGACACACTCAATTTAGCAAACCTAGCCGATTCTGAATTTTCACAATAAAGCAGCCGACGCATCACAGACAATGACGAATAAAGAAACGCAAGTGCAAATTGCATGCAGAAGCTGTACACTGCAAATCTGGGAATAACATCGCGTACGAACATACATATAAACCAAGACTTTTATGCCAGCAGGGTTTTCAAGACACTTGCAATGGAATCGGAATTTTGAAAAAGGGCAACTCCGCAACCGTTTTGGCCCTTTCGATGGCGTCACAATCTGCATGCAATTCGTCATTCATTCTGGTGGTTCAAAAGCTGCACAGCTCTCGACGTTTCCTTCCGCCATCGAGGAGAAAATTTGAAATTTGTGAATGTTTCAAAAATGACACAATTTTCTCTGCTTTTTTGCCTTTTCATAAGATGAAGAATTCAATTGAAGAAAACAGATTTTTGGAGTTATCTTACCATACACACAAAATTTGTAGGAGCACACAAACAAAAAAGAAGAGAGAGAGAGAGAATGAAACTAAAGATTAAAAAGGTGGCCTTATCAGAGAAGTGTAAAAAGTTCAATAATTGGTCAAAACAAAAGACAAATTTGTGTTTTGAACAACACACTGCAAATTCCCAAGCGCACATCATGTGTGCGGTTTCGCACATCAAGTGAGCGGTTTCTGTGTGCCAACTTGCGATGTGAGCCGAAGCACGTATCGATTTCGTTGGCACAGATGAGACGCTCACATTAACCATGCCTTCGCTTACTTGAAGTGTGCCAGAAACGTTGCATTTCATTGTGTGCCGTTTAACATGTCAAGGCACACATCCATATTTGCAGTGCAGACAACTGAAATGACAATCGGTCGATGGAGCGCAAAGCAGCACCTCAGGAAGCTGCAGACCCATAGCTTGCTCATCCAGGATCAAAACTCACTGAGCATTGCGGGCACGATAATCATTAATCTTCAGAATATTCAGAATGATTAATCTAACCTGAAAATGGGAATGTTCAATGGCTCTGGGAGAGTAAGATGCCGTAAGTGCATACCAATCAGCGATTGGACGAAAGAGGATGGACAATTTTCCAACATTTTTGAAGGATTCACTCTTTAAAGGGTGGTCACATCTGCCATAGAATGAGGAATTTTCCAAGAAACCTGCCAAAGCAGGAATTCGAGGTCGTGTCCTTTAATCGAAAGAATAATTCAGTTGAAAAAATTGGAATTTAAGGATTGAAGAATAAAATCGAGGAAGTGAACATCAGGATTCCGTTTCCGGCTTGCCGAAGTTGCGACAATCTGGTCGATTACCTGCACCGTTTGGCATGCGTTGTACGCAGAAAACGGATGGAAAAAGGTGGGCAATAGACAGGCTTTTTTTATTTGATTGTTTATATTTAGGAGCTTGGCTCCGTTTCACATGACATGTGGATATTGCAAAAATTACAAACCAATGGAACAAAATATGTTGAATACATGAAAAGAAGCTCATTCCAACACATCAAATCAAAAAAGCCTCATTAAAACGACAACAAATACCACAGAGGAATTAAACAGCAAAATTGAGGTGAGACGTGAACATTGTTAGGCCTAGTCGATGGAGCTCTCAAAGAGTGCACTATGACGTGCTTTTAGTAAATTTATGGAAATGGGGGTTTTAAATATTTTTGCCGGCAAGGAATTCCAGTCAGAAATCGTTCGCTGTAGAAACCAGTATTTCTGCATGTCAGTTCTGGGGCATGGAAGAGTCCTTATTTTGAATTGGTGGTCAGGCCGAGAAATATATGTAGGTCTCTGAATTAATGGCAACAATTCACCCCAACCACCAACATTAGAAACCACTTTGAACAGCAAATTATCCTGCTGATTTTTCTTCTGATATGTAGCGGAGTCCAGTTTAATTTTGAAATCATCTCAGACACACTGCTGTAGCGGGAATATTTTCCAGTCACAAAACGAGCTCCCAAACGCTGTATTTTTTCAAGTGAGTTCAAGTCACCAGCAAGGTAAGGGTCCCAAATGACCGACGCATATTCAAGCTGAGGTCTAACAAAAGCAAAGTCAGCAAGCTCTCTGGTACTTTGTGGACATCCCTTAAAATTTCGGCGAATGAAAGAAAAGGCCATACGTGGTGCAGAAACCAACTTAGATCGGTAGTGAGGTTTGGCAAGTGCCTTTTGAAATACCGCGTGTCCAGTTGAACATGAAAATGCACATCGACATCAGCGATGCAAGCAGGATTTTCCACCGTCAGCCAGCCAGCCGCAGCCAGTCAGCCAGTCAGAAGCAGCAACCGCATGTCTGGTTTTGAAGATAGCATGGCCTAGAGGGATGTAGCCGAACTGAACCGAACCGAAGGAGGCACAGCAAAAAAGTAGACGGCAGAAAATAAAGAGACGGAAAATTGAATAGGCGAACGAAGCGAGCGAATAAGCAGAAGCACGAACATGTTCTCAACCAAATAAGCTAAAAAAAAGTTCCGAAGAGATCTGAAATGATGGGAATATGAAATAGTTAGGCATCACCGAAATAATGGGATTCTTCAGGTCGAGTTGGAGTGGGCCATGCCCTCAAGGGTTCAATTCAGCGGGGAATTGGAATGCTAGTTTCAGAGTAAGCCCCAAAGGCGTACACCTTGCAAGCGAACCCCATCCAGTGCAACAGAAAATCTTTGTATAGGTTTCTTTACGAGTAGTTTAATCAATCTAGACAATTCTTGCAGTTTAGTTAACCATTTCAGCACGGTTGCGTCAAGAAAGAAAATTGACGTTTATGATAAATGCTATTTGTAGTCCAATCGCTCACATTTTATCCACGTAAAATCTCCACAAATAGTTAAGACCACATAAAATAGCAAAATTCGGAGACCATATATCGATTATGTAGTTAGGAACATGGATTTTGCTTGATTGTCCGGCGTGGAAAATACAACTGTTTACATATTTTTAAACCAAACTGTAGTTAAATTTATCACATGTTCACGCACAGGGCAAAAGACAACATTTTTAACCATTTGCTAACCAAAACTTTTCAATCAGACAATGTTGAAATAGCTTACAGGCTCACCTCATAGGCCCTATTTCGACCCACTCAACGTGTGGGGTTTCTGGGGCCCCATATAACGATCGGACATTTGTGCACAGATCAATCGTTGAATGTGTCCATCACAATCAAACGAGGGAGCAAACTTCCAAAAATGGAATTTCTGCTCCACAATCAGCCCCGAAGTCCCTCAAATGCGTGGCATGGGACTTTCGAAGCCCATTCCTCAAAAATGCTGGGTCAGAGCACATACGTCACTGAAAAGTTTCATTTGTGAGGGCGTCATAAGCCACAGCGCGAAGCTTTTCAGACATTTTTTGCAAAATTTTTATAACATATGCGGGGTCTAGCTTTTATTTTATATTTTTTATTGATCATTTTTTATTGAGCATTTTATTGTCGAAGTTTCCTCGTTTTCTGAAACTTGTCAGCAATAATACAATGCCATTCAGTGCAAAAAGTGGCAATGTCCAACAAACATCGTAAACAATCTGAAGAAAGGAAGCCAAACTTCGTGAGGATGGATGTCAAACATCGAATAACTGCATTTGGAAGTTGGATTGTTCTTATTCCACCACCAATACCAAAATTTCTTCATCTGCATTCGGTTTGATCGTAGAGGTTCTTTAAAAGAATAGGTGGGCTCATTGGAGACTCAAAGATTTTCGCAGGCTCATTGGAGACTCAAAGATTTTCGCAGGTAAGGAGTTCCATTCAGTTACGAACCTACCATGAAATGAGATTATTTGCCCACATCTCTCGTAAAGGCCACAAGCGCACCTTGAGATCGTGATCTTTACGAGATATAGGTTAAGTCGGAAAAGTGAGATTAGTGGAAACATATCTTCCCACTCTACATTCCCGTGCCGGAATTTGATGTACGAAAAGCGAGAACGTTTCCTTCTTTCACCCAAGCTTTTCTAGCTTGGTCATCCCCTCCAAATCGGCGTTAACATATTTTAACCATCGTTTGTTTTTCAAGTTTAAGCAAAGGCTTCGTGAGGCACAGAGACAACCTCACCGATTTGACCATGTTTACACACGCGCATCAAACCTGACCGTCTGTAAACCGGCTTGCCAATCTGCTTGGTTGAGACCGCTTGGTTCTAAATCAGAATCCGCTTCAAAATCTGCCTGTAAAACGTCACTGAAATTGGCGGCATTCATACAATGAACCAACTTCATTCTGCAGCAAAGGAGCCGATGCAATGAAAATGCCGAAGGAATAAAAAATTCGTCCTCGACAGAGCATAGGTAGGTATAGCATTTTTGCTGCGCTGGTCTCGGTGGATTTCGATCGCGACCAGGCCAAAGTCGATCATATTATGTCACACACCCGGTGAGGGACGGGCTTCGTTTGCCTCCTTGCCGTCCGGCTTAATCTGCGGGAACATTGCATAAAGACCATTTGGTCTGAATGATAACGCAGCAGTACCAAAAAACAGCATCCAGCAACCAGGCTCAAGACCAAACCCCAATAACTGCACTCATTTTCCAACTCAAGGAACAACGTCGGCTTATTTTAGAAGGCGAATAACCCGCACTGAAGGCCAGAAGAATTCCAACAGAAATGGCGTTCCAGACCAGCTTGTTTGGTGGTGAGATGGGGACAGGGCCACCAATGCAGAACTTTCTGCCTTCGAGTTTGGGTTTCAAAACCTGCAAACAGTGCAAACCTCTTTCCTTGGCGGATAATTCCCATTTATCTCAATGTCATGAAAATTAACAATCAAGTTGTTCTTCGCCCACAGTGTTGTGCCGGACAAGAATTTCGTGCTTGCGAATCTCGCAGTTTGGTCCAACAATGTCATGCTGGTCAAATTCTGCTTCCAGGCTGTCGTCTGGCTGGGTCCCAGGAACAACTCTAGGAGACCACGTTTTCTCTGCCATCAACAACCCTTCAAGAACAACCCCAACCAGAAGACAAAGAGCCCCCTCATACAAAAGGTCCAAGCAACCAAAACCGAAATGGCCGAGAAAACATCCAAATGGGATTGGATGTTTTCTTGTGTTGAAAACAATCGCAGAAATAGCGCTACTGCCGAAAACATGTTCAGTCCAGCGAAGATTAGAGCAGCGGAGAGTTGATTTGAGAACCTGGCTCATTGAACTCCATTATAGCCACTCTCAAGTGGATCTAATTGGATTTGGACAACTGCCATCGGAAAATTTCAGTGATAATGTACGACCGACGTAAACCCCGTCGCGCACTCAACGTTTGGAGAAAAATTGGGCCAAAGCATAATACGGGTGCTAATAAATTGCACAAGAAGGGGCACAAGCATATGAGGGAAAGACTGGCGCAGCACGCTGAATTGGTGCCAACTGTGCAAGGACTTTTAACGAGCTTTTATTCGGACACGCCGCGGCAAAAAGCGATTTGCGAATTCCAATAATTTTTGCTTGCGTGTCTCGCCAACTCAGTTCTCAGCAGTCGGAATTGTCGAAAATTTTTGAAGAGCACCGGCGAAAATGGAAATTGAGGCCTCTGTTTTCAGAAAATTCGAAAATGCACAACGAAAGTTCCCCACAAAAACTTTCAAAAGCGTGCATGAGAAATGAAAATTTCCTTGTTTGCCCATTGACTGCATGCGTGCACAAGTGGTCTGGACTCTTTTTTTTCAGGTCGGAATAAAGAGACAAGAATCACGTGTCGCCTCTGGGTTCTTTTTGGGGGAGTTTCTGTTGTGTTTTGAGCTTCGTTTCGACAGCTTGGCTTCAAGTGCAAAATATTTGTTGTTTCTTTTCTGATTTGGTTCCACGATCTGGTTTCCAGAGGGATTGCATCGCAGAAAAACAAAAAACCTCCAAGTATGCAACTGGAGGTTTTTTATTATTGTCGTTTGTGATATTTTTTGCGTTTTTCTGTTGTGCATAAAATGGTGTTTGGTCGTGGAGGTGATAGGTAGTTCTTCTTTAGGTTTGCAATTGTGTTCGCATGCAGTTTATGTTGTATTTGCGTTTTCGAGTGTGCAAAGAAAGCAGGCCCATGTGGTCTCTGCCGAGGAACTTCATCATCATCGTGGAGTCATATGGACTGATAGCCATTCGGCTGGTGGTCCGACCATTTACCTTGTTGCACACACCTTGGGCTCGCAAGGAGAACTATGCCCCATAATCGTAGCCCATTTCTGCTCTGCATTCAACTGAAACGACTCGGACCAGTTTTACGGCGTACGAGAACTCGTATACACGCCAACCCGCAGGGTTCCCGGAGAGAGTCATGCTCTGCAGAGCAGTGATGTGTGACTTGTGAGATGTGGCTTCTCTGTTGTGTAACCTGCCAAGCCACTGTCTTGGACTTGGAGCTAGGTGTTCTTTAACGTGCACAGGGTGATGCTGCACACGGGACCTCCTGCTTAACGTCTCATCCGAAGGAGACGAGGGACTTGGCCACTAAGCCCCCTTCCAGCAGCACAAACTGGGGTACAAGGGTGGTCTCCCATCCAAGCATCATCCAGGCCCAACGTTGCTTAACTTCGGTGTTCTGATGGGAACCGGTGCAAGCCACGAGGTATGCGCTGCTGGCAACTTCTGTTTGCTGCCTTGGAAGGTCAATGAAATGTACCTATTTCGTCGAAATGTGATGTGATAAAACCAAGGCAGAACTGCACTGAAAGAAGGCAGGCCGTTGAAAGTTCCAACAATGGAGGTGGGAGGAAAATAGGCAGTGGTGCGGGGGGCGTTTCCATTTTTCTCCGCTGCTCTGTTGTGTCGCTGTTTCCGCACCTTGGTCGCAGAGAAGAAAGGAAGGGAATATGGTTGAGGAGTGTGTTTGCTAAAAATGCTATTTTATCAGTAATTGTGGACGGATTTTGATGAATTATGGGTCATTCGAAAGATAAAACTTAGGCCTAACTAACTGGGATAACTACATTTGCTCCAGCATAATTGATCTCGGTCTAAAATCTGAAAGAAAACTTAAACACTATTTTAGAACATAGCAATGAAATCTCTGGCGCATTTTTGTTTTTCATCGCCAAATTTTGAAGGTTTAAAGGTTCCAAAATGCAGGAGCACCGCAAGGAGATTGTCGGTCTCTTTCCTTTGTGGCGAGTATGTACTTTCCTCGAGACTAAAATGTTTCCCACTGCATGCAGACAAGAAAGGAGTGCATCCTCGCGAATTTCGAGTTGTTTGCAAATTTATGTATTTTCCCGTCCAAAATCTCAATGAAAATTTAAGCATTGGCGTATTTCGTTTTCTCTCGCCAAAAACTTCTCATTTGCAAAATAAGGAAACGCCGATTGACGGTTAGTATCTCAGCCTACGTATTGAATTTGCACAAGAGAGGGCAGAACGGTCCACTTGAATGAATAGATAATTCTTTATTTTCCCATAGGTATCAATTACGAATAGAAAAACACAAAATGTGCACATGTTGCATTCCATTTCATCAAATCCAATTAAATGAGCCGTGATCTTAACAGAAAAACACGTTATAGTTAAACACGTTAGTGGTTTCGCAGCACAAAGCTATGCAACCTTGAAATTTGAACCAAACTTCTTTGAAGAAACCGTTCAGGGGTTAGAGTTATAACTATACACCAATTTTTTAGTATTTTTTGTTTTTCTCTATAAAGGAATGAAGGTCCCTACTCTCACGCGAAATTTTTCACTACCGCACGCTTTTTAATCATCTAACTGGTCAGTTCCTTTTATGCATAGCAGAAATGGCACAGCAGAAAAATTAACCAACTTCCAATTTTTCACCAACTTCACCAACGTCAAGTTTTTTCACCAACTTCACCTAAATTAAAACGGTTGTGACGAACGGTTTCAGAGTTATCGACAGCGACCAAAACAATCCCTGTGCGATTTGGCCACAAGGGGTAGACTTTGAATCAAGGCATCGGTTTTAGCCAAATACCTATACCTGTTTCTGAGATACGAATATTACTTGCCGCTGCAACAACCTCCGATAAGGATTTTTGAAAAAAAGCTATTCAATTTTAAGGAACCTTATGTAAATTACCCTGTATATTTTTCTCTTGATACAGAAGATGATACAAAATGTTTTTTTCATCTTAGATGCGCTGGTTTATAGTTTCAAGAAAAAGGTCTACCCTTTCAACTTCAAGATATTTGACCACAAAATTTGGGAACTCCGGCTTTCCAGACGAAAGCGCAGTACGCAAATAAGACCACGTCCATAGCATCTGCCATATGACTTCACATCATCACACTCGCACACATCAGGGGGGCCCAAAAACAGGACAGAAACGTTCGTTATCTTTTTTTCATTCACTTTTTTTCACACGCCAGCGAAGTGCAACCTGATGCAAAATACAAATTCTGTCGCATGTGATGGAAAATCCGAACAACAGTACACATATAAGGCGTGTTTGACGGATAACATGGGCTCTTATGGGAGATCGTGTTGCATAGCTGCAGGGGCAACATTGCAGGGGGAAATGAGGGGTTATGTACACACCTAGGCATAGGTGCATTGCGGGTTTGCATACGCACTCAGGGGCACCAACCTTTCGCAGAAGCACCGCGCTTCCGCCGCGTCGCGCCGCAGGACCACGCCGGTGCGCGTGTGAGCCTCGAGCGATCCGGAGAATCCTTCCGCCTCGCGCTGCACAACCAGGGGTCTCCCGACTGCACGAGGTCCCCTCCCGTTCGAGGATTGCCATGCAAGGTGGCACTTTCTGACTCCGGCTCCAGAGGCTCCTGTTGCCGATTCCGTTGTGCAAAGTTTCGCATCGGGACAAAGGCACGGAAGGAAGTAAGCTCTGCTGACCTCGGGCATCACAGACTGATACTGATGCATGTTGTGGCTGGAATGCGCCGGCTCCAAAATTATGTGCACAGGGACCAAACAGCGAAGAGCTGCAGTATCCCTGATCGAGGGAACAGTCGGCGAGTGGGACATGCGCCAACTCGTATAAGTTACTCGACAGCAGAAATGCGAGGTGTTATTCCCAAATAACGCATGACTTGAATTCCTCCGATTCCGTCCGAATGGAAGAACGAACACACGTCTGCGTGCATATGTGCGAGCTGACACTGCATTCCTATCGACAAGAGGTGGGTCGGAAGCTCCTTCTGCCCCAGCCCCAGGTCTGCAGGGAAAGGAAAGCTCTGCTTTGAAATACGAGTTCACGAGTGGATTCGATCTGCTCACGAATGTACCTACCTATCTACGTGTGTATGTGCCATCGCCGTCGGTCACCGACACCTCCTTGTGCCCTCATCAATGTCGCGGGAGGTAAACGAACTCTGTGGTGTACCTCTCTCTGACCAGCAGGCATTGGTCGACTGCAGCGATGATCTTCTTCGACATTCAAAACGGTGCATGTGTCAGCTTTGATCTGTGAATCCGCAAAAGTGGATCAAAAGCATGATCCTGCAGAGCGCATGGGAACAAGATATAGCATATTTGACAGCAGACGGCCAAGGATTACCTGTAGGGAATTGAAGTCCCTTTGGTGAGCAAGATAAACTGTTCTCGGTTTTGTGCTCTGCATCGCGTTCCTTGCTCCTTTGTGCTCACTTATTGCTCCTCGAAAATTGTGACCTGAAGTAAACGGGGCTTCGGCAGGCCGCTTGCATTGCTGCGTGTGCCTACGTGTTGGTTCCTGGCACGGAATTTTTGCATCAAAACTCATCAGAACGCAACGTACAGGATGTCCAAAAATTATAAGACAATAAAACGAACGCGATGAAGATATTGCAACTCTAAAACGTTAAAAAAGGCAAAACAATTGAGTAATATGAAGATTTGGAACAATGAAAACAAAAATAAACCAATAAAGCAGAAAAACAAAAAACAAAACATACAAAACAAAAAATAACACTCAAAACAATTAAATCTAATCAATTAAGGCAAAACCATCGAAACAAAACAAACAAAACAATGAATTGTGTCATAAAAAAGACCATTTTCGTTCATTTGAACCATAGATGATCGATCGTTGAAACATCGAGGCAATAACCCGGGTCCACAGATGATGGAATAACAAA
>JASGXE010008191.1:0-18999 GCA_030068105.1 Sinentomon sp. SZTP_YWyxl
ATTTGAACCTGCAAAGATATGAAGAACTGAAAAGACAGCCAAAAAGCCACCAGCAGATCACGCTATGCACAACAAAGTCAAAAAGTGCAAAAGCATGCCAAGTAGGGTTTTGGACAAGGTATAATAGGATGTCTGATATCCCCAGGGAATATTCATTTACTACAGAACAATCTTCCTTGGCTCAATCCATTCGCTTAGCCTTACCATTGTTATTCCTTAACGGAGAGGTGGCATCCTTCCCGCCGTCAAATGATATTCCTGCCGCTAGGCAACGTTCCTTGAAGCCACTGAATCTGACCGTATAGCTGGCACCACTGCTCTGCTCCAAAACGGTCACAACTTGACCGTTTGGACCGACCCCCTCACCCTCCAGCAACTTCTTCATCTTCAAAAAGTCCTCATTGTACCGTGGAGAGTCCTTCTTGTAATTCTTGAATTCTGAAAAGGAGCAAAAAGAATACTTACCACTTGGCCAAAAAACTGCTTCAAGTTTTACTTCTCCTCAACTTCATTCTTTGTCAGCAAAGGTTAGGGCAATGTATTACAAAACATGAGTGCACCTTAAATTCAAAAAGCGATATGATATTTCAAAAATGCATCACATACAAAGCACACTGGCAAATGGGCATGGAAAAGCCCGAACTCCATGCTGAAATTCAGATGCCGGGAAAAGGCAGCACATTTGATATTTCATTTTGCACCTGAAAGTAACTAACGAGCAAGATGTACGTCCCAATTTTGGGGATATTGAGGAAACAAAATCATATTTTGAGCTGTTGGTTTGGTACATCCAAAACGTTTGAACCTATCTGTGAATTTTGGTCTTAATTTCATGACCAAACACCATCAATAAACTACTTTACTTGGCATTCCAAACTTTGCGAGTCATTTTTCTCGTTTTTGCTTCGGAATTAGTTTATCCCGCTATTAAAAAACCACAAGATTTTGCCTGAACTTTTGCAGTGCTTTTCTCGAAACACTATTTTTGATATTTAGAGTGCTATATCTCGGCTATTTATGGATGGATTCTTGGTGACATTTGCATCGGAAAACTCCATTTCCTGTCCCCAAAAAATTCTCGATCTTGCATTCCATAATAGTGTTTCTGCTTTCTACCAACTGATTTTCATCACGGAAACATGACGGACAAGAGTCGAAATACTGAATACATTTCTGATTTCTTGGGCAAAAAACGCTGGCCTATAATGAGCAGAACATCACACAAGAAGGTCACGATGAAGACACTTGTTACCTAGATACTACCAAGATTTTTGGTACCCAAATGATCGTTCTCAAGGAGGGGGGGTTAAACTTCAGTCCGTCAAAAATGGCTAAAAATGACATTTTTGGATTTTTAGGTGGGTTCATGCACGAAAATCGGCTGATTCCAGTGGTGCAAACAGTTTTTTGAAATTACATGTAGTTTAGAAGTTACGGACCTAAATGCGAAGGCATTTCAATGCATTTTACGGAATTCCGTTAATCAATCTTCAGTTTCCTCGGAACTAAGATTTTTAATGTTCAGCAAACTTTTGAATGCTATATATCAGCTTGGGAACAACACGGAAGGTTAAAAATTTGCATGTGTAAAAAAAAGTGTCCCAAATTGGCTAAAATGGCCAAATTTGGACTATTTTATAGTATTTCCAAGATGTAAAGGCTTTTTTAAAATTATGGCAGCGAAAATATACCGCTTTTTAACGCGATAAGCATAAATTTGATACTGGTGCAGAAGTGAAGTTAGGTGTTAGGTTGTTGACCTTTCTAGCCAAATTCTGGCTCAATTTTGGTGACTATGGTGCAAACTGGAGGTCACTAGCTCCAGCGGTTTATGTGCTGCAGCGATCATAAGTTTGGCCTACTTTTTGCATATAAAATGGCCACAGCGGCTAAACTAATGACAACAGGGATGAGAAATTTTGCACAGTTCTTATTTGAAATGACCACAAACGATGTACAAAATTTGAATAAAATCGGTTGACAAATGAAAACTTTTTGCACGAAGGTTTCCCTATCACCTCTTAAAAGAAACCGCGTTTCACTCACTCACCTTCAGGAACCAAATGCAAAGCAATAACGGGAAGACTCAAGAATTCTGGTTTGATCGAACGACAGTGCTCGGGAGAGACAACAATCGTCTTCCCGTAATCAACCAGGAAAAGAGTCTGATATTCACTTAGGTTGCTGGGCTTCATGCAAGCAGCTCGATACCAGCGGCTATCTGCGTAAGAAAGAGAAGAGGAAGAATGGAATAGTGTTGTTGGGGAAAAATTAGAAGCAATTTGGGAGTGTTTAAAAAAATTACATTTTTTGCACAGCTCAACTCTCTTCCATCCTCATGCAAATGATTTTTTTTTTTTGAGTTTTCTCTGAAGAGCAGATCAAATAAAGTGCTAGTCCAAATGTCGCTTTTTTTCATTCGAGTCGTTAACCGTTAATTCCGTTCATCAAACAAGAGACTGGAGAGGCCCACACTGAATGAGTGTGTCTCTGAAGTTTGTGTTTCCATCTGTTTCGCTGCTGATTGTGAACTTTGACCAAAAACAACATGAACAAATAAAAAAGCAGTTTTTAGAGAGAGGAGGGAAAATGTTAAGGGGTGGCAACCCAAAGAAAGTGTTGGGAAAATCTCGACATTTTGCAAAAAAAAAAACTCCAATAAAAATCAACAAAAACACTGGCGTGTTTCAAAAAAAAAAAAAAAAAAAATCACAGCGCCTCTGCAGGTGAAAAGGTGCGCCCGACAGATAAAATTCACTTTGTCTGACATGTTTTGGTTTTTGGTTTTTTCTTCTTTCGTGTACAATATCCATTTTGGTTTTTGGTTTTTTCTTCTTTTATGTAACAATATCTTTGGTTCATGTGGAAGTTTTTGACCATTTCGTAAAATACTGATGCTGAGGCCATGCCAGCAGGGCTTCCGTTGATCAACGAGTACAATTAAAATTTATTCATTTTTGCTCTTGGAAACGAAATGCAGTGAAATAAAACAAACCAATTTAAAACTACACTACTTTTGCACTTGACCAGCAGCACAGCTATTGTCAGGCAGGTCGGGGGATGGAGCCCTCCTGAAGGTGTTGGAATTTCTTTGTGGTCAGTGTTGCAAATGTGGTGTAGTCATTGCGTCTTAAAAAAAGAAAGTAAAAAGAAAAGAAAGAAAAATGGCTTTCATCATGGTCTTATGGTCCCACAGGTTGTAAACAACATAAAACAGAAAAAAAAGAAGATTCAGAAGCATGCATGGTTTTTTTGCAATTGACAAACCAGATTCTCCGTAGGCAGCACACATTTCTCCCAAAAGTGGACAATAGCGGCCAGCTGGTAGACTCCCATAGTATTCGTCAAGTTCTCTTTCCAACATGTCAAACGCCACCAGAAGGTCAGCAGTCACTTTAGCTGCACTGACCATCGTCAGGTCTTCGACGGCAAGAATAGTGACCCCGGTCATCGAGCCAACGGTCAGCTCAACGGCAGGACACTCATCGTATTTCTTCGGTTTGATTGAACCAGCTGATTTCAGCTCTTTCAACAGAGACTGGTAGAGGTTAACAGCATGCGAGTTGACGGTCGTCGCTCCACCGATGCTCTCCGACAGGGTCAACTCCACTGTCAACCCAGCATCAGCAGCAGGACACTAGAACAAGTAAAATAATGAGCACACAATGGCGTCAAGATGATGCGGCACCCAGTAAAAATGGAGAATTGCTGCAGTGTAATCGCCTCATTGATTTGTTGGAACAGGAGAATGGGGAAGAAGTTAGCACGTTGACATTTTGCCAGATTTACTTTCCTTCCACCAGAGCAAAATTGGATCGATGGATACCATGGTCGTCAAAAGAGCCTCACATGAGCGATCAGGTCCGCTCTGTGACTGGCTGTGTCTTGTCTGAATTGCATGCCGTTTCCTCGTATATTCAGGAAATATTTTTGTCATTTTTGAGGAAAGGCCTGCCCATTCCAGCTCTTGTCGCATGTGCAGTGCGATTCTGCACTGATACTGCCCATTCCAGGTAAATTGCCCATTCACAGTGCCGTGGGGCAATGTTTGGGTATCTTTTAACAGACACGGTTACAACTTCTTGTAAAAATTGAACTTCAAAAATGACGTCTGCAAAGGTTGTTCAAGTTCCCCGAGAATGATCACATCCGAACCCCAGAAAGCTTCCTCATGCACTCCCAAGGAAGTTTGGAATGCAATCCCAAAGAAGCTCCCACCTTGTAGCTCATGCATTCACCATGGAATGTGATAACTGATAACACAGCCTTTGGCAAAATGGCCATCATGCTTTATCCAATTGAATGGGTCTCTGTGGATCCAAAATATATCAGACTGTGATGCTCCATCTGGCACAAATTCGGTCAGACTGTCAGCGAACTAGGACAATGCTAAATCAATAACACAAAAGGAACTATGCACAAACATGGAACTAAAATTTTGCCCGGAACCGATGCCTGAAAGACCGATGTCAAAGTGTGCAAGAAAGGAAAAGCTTGGACCTGTTTTTCTTCACTGTCACAATTTTTCACATTTTTCATCGCAACAGATTTTTATTCCAAAATGGGTTCTCAGATTGAAGAAGAAAAAACCAACTTGCATGTGCAAAAAACATTCCAGTTTAATTTTGCCCACCCCCTCGTAAAGTCCACACAAGTCCAAGTCCAGAAGAGCAGGCTGCGTGCGAACCATGCCTTTATTTCGTTTTAACCTTTTACCGGTTGGACCTATTTTAAAAGATGATTTTGGTAGTCGCAAGCTGGGCGATAAGCAATCTTTCTTTTGGCCTGGTCTGCAGTGTGAAACGGATGGCTACAGGCATGCAGAAAGGTGTCCGTAGATGAAAATCGATTTGCGGACAAGAGGTGGAGTGTGGGATTAAAAATGCACGAATAGTCTTCTTTATGAATTCTCTGACCTGCAGACCTGCTACCGGGAAAAGGTAAATGGGTGCTCTCAAATTTTTTGGTTAAAATTGCCATTTTTGGAAAATGGTGGCCTTTTGTGGATCAGACCCTGCTCTACAAGTTTTGTCTCCAAGGATTTTTTGATATATATTGCTGGTTAGGTTAGGTTAGGTTAGGTGTGAACAGAACTTCAAGAGAGAACAGAACTTCCAGAACTTCAAACCCTTTTTAAATACGAGGAGCACAATTTTGTCAGGCAAAATGTATTTCTGTCTACTCTTAGGGGGGAGTAACATCTACGCAGAGCCAAAATTCGTAAAAAAATTGATTTTGGACTTTTTATTGCACAATGATGAAATGAAACCTCCTCTTTCCAGAACTTCAAAGCGTTTTTAAATATTCCATCTGGTTCAAAAGTTATGATCTAAAAGGTGCATCATCTCTACTAGAAATCGTGCAGCGTAAATCTGACCAATTTTTATTGTCATTTTTTAAACCCACTTTCCTCGGAACTGTGTTTTTGCATTCTCGTGTGACCTTAAGTTTTAATAACTTGGCCAAAAATGAAGCTACAGTGACAAAATTTTGCAAATATATGTAAAAAATACCTGAATAATCCAAAAATGGAGCCAAAATTTTTGTCTCTGAAGGCCAACCAGATGGGATTTATAAAAAAGATGCTTAGAATTTTGATGCTTGCACTCGTCGTAAGACGAACATGAATTATTTTTCCATAAGCAAGACAGAATATCAAAATTCTGGCTCTCTTTCATCTTTGTTGGTGATTTTTGTCCAATTTGGCACTTGGTACAACTTTCTATGATGTCATGGGCCAAAGTTATTAAGCTTCAAAAAGCGGTAAATTTATTTAACTAAAATGGCTGCAGTTTCTTTCATAGCAACCTGATTTGAGCAAAAAAGTTGCAGTTACACTACTGTTCTAGGTCCCTAACTACTGCGTGCCAAGTTTGATTAAAATCGGTCGTCAAACAAAAAAATTTGCTCGGAAGGTGTTACCCCCTCCCTTAAACTGATTTTTATCGCAAATCCTTTTTCAACAACTTTTTTAATCTTTGGAGTGGCATATCTGATGATTATATCTGTTGATTTTTAGGAGGACACCTGTCTTAAGGTGTTTTTTATTTGTTATCCAATTTGGATGAAATTTTGCACCCAGTTTTGGAGGCTTACGAAAGGACAAGTGTTGTGTAAAATTAGAGCCCTAAATATTAACCGGTGTAGGTACAGGGTGATCTCAAAGGTGAAAAATGGATGCGGTCTTTCGACCCTGTAGCGGTGCAACCATAAGTGCTAGGGAGGTCAGATTTTGGTTATAACTAGTTAAAAGCAGTTCAAACTTTTGACCGTCAGATTTTTCATCTTTGTCCTTCCAGTTCAGTTATTGACGTAGTTTTGTCATGCATCGCTAAAAGCACAAATAAAACAAAAATTTGCCGTATTTGAATTGCATTGAGTTGAAAAGGAGAACAAAATAAAAAATCAGGCAGTCAGTCGATTTGTCATACTTTTTTACAAACATGAACCAAATTTTAGCATTCTTTACATGAAAAATGGCTGAGACAGGAGGCATAGAAGGTTACCGCAAGTGAAAAATCTAAAAGAGGTAAAAATAGTCGTACATTTCAAAACAAGTGATATTTTCAGGCGATCATGAAAAATATCATTTGTGTAACGACGTACGTCAATGGCCATAATTTTTTTAACCAGACAAGATAATTCAAAATGGCTTTCAGCAATACATTCAGTGCATTTTTACGTTTTTTGGACAACATATTTGTAAAAGACAACAAAATGGATAATTGTGGCACATAACAGAAAAGAAAAGTCTGTCGGAAAATAATCACTTTTGGAAAAGTTTATCTGCCGAAATCGGCAGCTGGTGCTCACCCAATCTTTCATGACTTTTGAAGCAAACAAGACAATTCAAAGCTGTTTTTACCACTGGATTCAGGAGATTTCAAGGCATCTTTTAGGCTAAAAAACAAATTCATTCATTTTGTACAGGTGTCTCCCCTACCATAACTCTGAAAACTCAGACTTCTATGCATTTTTTGGCTGTTCCATAAAGTGACAATGTCATATTTCTGATAACATGTATAAAATCAATGACATTTGCCTGAAAACGTTGCCCCAAATTTGTAGAAAAAAAAAAACACTTGTGGGAACACTGTCGCTGCAGAAATTTTGATATCCATGGGGTATAATGGGGTTCAATGGGGTAACCATCCAAATTTTATAGACCTTGCGTGGATCCCTATGTCTAAGGAAGGAGTGCTCTCAAGCCATTCCAAATGCAAAACCATCATGAGAGTTTTCAGCCATTCAAACGCAAAAAACAATCATGATTTATCTGAATGGTATTGGTCTCAGCCATTCAAAAAAAAAACCATCAGAATGGTCTTAGTCTTAGCCATTCAAATGCAAAAAACAACGGGATAAAATGAAAACAGCTGCAATGACGGATCTTTAAGATGTTTATTTCCTCCACCACAACACTTTACATACCAATTTTGGTTCGTCGTGCCCCCCCCCCCAATGCAGGCTGAATAAAATCACTGAAAGCACAGGTGAGGTTATGAATGTGTGAGCAGATCTCTGCTGGGTCGTCACTCTCTTCTTCAAGGAGTAACTAGAGTAAAGAGTCGCAAGTCTTTTGCTCCTGGACAATACATGAATACATGTATTGTCCAGGAGCAAAAGAGTAAAGACTCTTCCTGGACAATACATGAAGACGTCATGTATTGTCCAGGAAGCCATTCATGCATTGACAAACAACATGTAAACAGGTATGTAATCTGCAGTTTCAAAACAACATGTAATCTGCAGTTTCCAGGCAAAAGAGGAATAGAATAGCCTCCAATGCAGGAAGGAAGGATGCCCATTGGCATTGACAAGTATCTTTATTCTTTCACTTACCAACTTCAACTTCAGACTCTCTTCCTTGACAACGAGCGATAAGAGATAATTCTGAACGACCTGTGCTGTGGCAACACTGGGAGTGACATCTTTCAACTCCAATTCACGGCAAAACCGAGGCACCTAAATACCAAAGAACAAGGGTACAGAATATCATTATTTTTATGGACCCCCTTTCAAGCACAAAAATATCTCAAAGCATGACACGGACAGTGTGTTGATTCAGTGAAAAATATGAACTTTTCGTACACAAAATCTAAAAAAATTACCAAATCCGAGTGATTTAAAATCACCTGAAATGTTATTGTCTGCTGCAAGCGTAAGGGAACCAACAAAATGACGTTTGGTTTTTTCGAGTTGGTTTTCAGTCCATCACGGATTGTGTGCATTCAACAACTGTGAAAAACTCAAACTGGTTCGACGTTATGACCTTTTATGCTGAAGTTGGACGATCTTGCATCGTCCAAATTGACGTTTTTCCATTTCCTGTACAGTGTGCAGACACTGTCGAATGCACACTGAGAAGTGTTTTGGTTTTGCCATGCAGACACTGCCGAATGCACACTGAGAAGTGTTTAATTATGCCAATCTTGAAGTGCTGCCTGCAGTTGTTGCACTTCTGTGCAAGAACAAAGCGATACCATATGTCCCCCCTCAAATAGAAAAGCACTATGGGAGGGAGGACCGACAGAAATGTGAGAGTTGTGTTGAAATGTGAGAGTTGCACCCGAATGCTGTTGTTCCTCCCACAAAAAGCAAATCGGTGCACCCTGGTTTTGTTGACTGAGACTGCTCGCTGATAAAAGAAACTAGGCCAGCAAATGCAGGTGTGCAATTTTGGAAATCAATTTTTTAATTGCAAAATGCAATAAGATCTGCAGTTTTCTGATTGAGCAGATCACAAGCACCAAAAAGGGTTCATTCTATTCTATTCTATTCCCAGTCACAGACTACTGCTGGTCAAAACATTGCATCTTTTAAAAAACGTGATATTAAAAATTGGCATGTTTTGTTGCATGCAACTTGAATTTATACAAGGGCTGATTGATCACTCTTATCGGGGGTGAGTTCAACATTGTCCACTACATGGTGATCGAATCTGGCTAGTATTCCATGGCCATCTCATTCATCTTTCATCTCTACCGATGGAAGCACACCGCAATTGATGATCTAGATGCAACCCACGAAGGGTGGAAAATATCTAACCCACCCTGTGAGAGCGTCCACATTGGAAAGATGTCATTGAATTTCCTCTTTGCGGAGGTGAAAACCCCAGATGGATATGTTAAGAGTGGTTAAAAAAAGTTACCTATTGCCAGAAAATTGGAAGCAGACCAGAAGGGTTTTTCAATCTCGTCAATTGCAACCTGCACATTTGAGCTTCATTTTCACCATTTTCACTTCCACCCATTAAGCATCTCAGTCATTGTGAATAAGCATGGCAAAAATTGTGAAAATTGGTGTACTTACTGAGGGAAAAAAACAGCAGATAACTCTTGAAGTCAGAATTTTGCCTTTCTCTATTACTGGCTTGTCGTTCATATGTTGTTGTTTGTTAGGACCAAATAAAAATTACCATATTCGTAGAGGTGGTCCATTGAAGGTGAGAAAAATGAAGGAAAAAAAAGAGGGGACAGACCTTCAACAGTTTTGGCATTTTTTGGTGGCCGCAACTGAAATTTGGCAACCAACAGTAGTGTAGTTGGTGGTTAGCTAGGTCAAGGAAATTTTTTAATGATATGGGACACCCCAACAAGTTGTGGGTGGCACAAGGCACAAACGAACCTTCTTCCATTCATCTGGAATCTCCCGTAATGTGTCAACCTGCACGTAGTCTTCGTTTCCAAAATCGACAAAAAGAACACATGCCATTTTTTCAGCTGAAATCCAGCTCTGGACAAGAACTCGGTGACAGTTACTATCTAGTGCGTAAAGGCAACAGTAGATTTCACCAACGATCGGAGCTTTCGACAGTGCAGGTGCTGAAAATATTTAAAATCAGATAACGTCCAAGTAAAAAATAATAATTTGGGACTTTCACACATCAAATAGGAAAACTCCTTCTCAATTGTGGTGGCTCCATGTTCCCAGTGAAGAGTTGTTCCAGAATGCTTCTTTCTGCTGGCTTCGTTCACGTCACGTGTGATGTGAATGAAGGCAACAGAAAATGGGCAATCACAATCAAACGTTCTCAAAATGGATCACACACAATTCATTCTTGTTGTTCACAATTCATCAAGGTGCTCTGCTCACGCAATGTGGTCGATGTTTCATAAAAAGAAAAAAAAATACCATAAGTCATGCATGAACGGTGGAGAAATAGATCACGAGGAATGGAAATCCTCCGTGGTTTAATGGTACCCGTACCGGTTACCGTACCCGTACTGGTTGCCGCACCCGGTTTGACCTGTACCGGTTCGACCGCTAATTTGTTACTTGGAGGCAGGTCCTGTCGACCAACCTCCACAGAAAAAATGCCAGCAACTGAAAACCATAGAGGATTATCATTCCTTGCAACCTCCCTGTCTCTCCATCGAAAAGTGTTGCCGACACTGGCAGAGAACTAGCTTTAACGTTCGGGAAAATTGGGATTTGATTTAGTGTTGAGAAGAATCGGTTGTACTGCAGATTTTGGACCAAAATGTACTTCAGATTTTGGACCAAAAAATTGCACCCTTACCGTTTTTGAGCCACGGAAATCAGAAAGGAGATTTTTGTCTCTTGTGATTATGCATCACTTCACCCCTTCTGATGCTGGGCCTTCCCCTCACTCCTCAGCATCTGAATTCATTCATTTCGATCAATAATTATGCAGGAATAAGAATGTCCCCCATGATGCCCATTGGAACGGGGGAAAAACGTGGCGGAAAATGGCGCAGGTACCTTTGTGATAATGGACAGCAAGTTGTCCCATCAGCTCAAAGAGACCATTTTGTCCATCTTCAAGGGCATTCTGAATGACCACACGACTAGTGTTGGAAATGGCCCAGCTGATCTTGACAGTCATTCCGGTCTCAACGGCCATGGGCGGCGAAACGACTCGGTTGGCGGCCACTGCAGCCGACTGGATGTTGCTGTCTGCTATGGCGGATGATGATGGTGGCACATGAGCGGTGGCTTTCCTGACTTCAACTATGCTTGAATCGATGTCTTTGATGTTGGAGTTCTGACGAAAAAAAGAAAGAAGACAGAAAATGTTTGCAACAACAATTAAAGATCCGAAAAAGCAACACTGTTGTGTAGGTAGTGAAAAAAGGGAAAAAATGATCACAGTTGACATTCAAATTCTGCAAAACAGGTAACATTTTTGCAAAATCATAACATTGTAAACTTCAAAAGAGGAGAATTTCAAAAATCATCTTTTTTGCCCAACTCGTGTTTCTCTCTCCATTGGGCAAGAATGCTTCCAAGAAAATGACAAGAGAAAAGACACTCCTAGTTGGGGAGGGGGAACGATGGAGCTATTGTTAGTGTAATTTGTAAAGACAAAATGGCTTTGTATGGGATTCCAGTTGAATATATGAACCTGGAAATAAATTCTGGCCCGGAGACCAAACCCAACGACACTCGACTTTTTAAACCAAACTTCCAATGAGATTCATCCAATCTGAATGTTGTTGACAAACAGGAAAATGAACCCATGAAGCCGGGAGGTCCAAAGGGATAATCGTTGATGGTGAAAAAAATAACCTGATAGGAAAAAGGAATACAAGTTTCACAGCATAAGAAGGAAGTGTCTCCAACTTGGGCGCATATCAAATTTGGGTTTTCAAATCTGTCAATTTGATAAATAAATTCAATCGAATAAAATTTCTTTGAAATGTTGTCACTGAGCTCCTGCATCGTGTATTTCAAAAGCAAAATAAATTCCCACTTACTTGTGAAATCACTTGTTTGTTAGATGACACATTTGCTGAGGACGCTATGTATGACGGATGTTGAAACCATGGCTTCAAAGTCAACAGCAAGTTCGCTTTGTCGGTGACCACTCGCACCGTTGATTCATCGTCATTCTTCGACATGAGAGTCACCCCAACTTTGCTCTGAAATGCCATTGCGTATTGGAATGATACAGCATGGAATGATACAGCAAAGAGATGCATTCTCTGCTTTATTCTCAGCTTCACCCTTTTGCAAGTAGGCCCACCTCGACCCATTGCAAGGAATCAAAATTCAGGTTAAAATAAATTGAAAAATGCAGATGTTTGCAGAGTGGATCCCCGATTTTTACAAACATATTTCATGATTTACGTGGTGTATGTAATTAACGTAATTTTAACGTAATTTAAAGATGTATATGGTGGTGATGTACGAAATTCGTTGCATCATTTTGGTGGGACCAGGCCTGAAAGAAGGAATCCTCCGACCACCAATTCACCCAATTATTGACACTTGCAGTGGTCCCGCATCGTCAAACAATGATGTATAATCATGTGTAAATGTACCAGAGGCCTTTCTGCACTTGACTGGACACTGGACAGTGGACAAGTTTTCTTCCGTTGGGGGATTTCTCTTTCTTTTTACAAATCGAAGGGCAAAAAAAAAGAAGAAAATGTTCAAACTTGGAACTGGATGAAATTGTAAAGGTGCAGAAAAAATCGAAATTGAGGAAAGTCTAGAAAACAAGCCAAAAATGTGAACATAAAATGATTCGGTTCACAGGCGAACCATGAAACCCCTTCATTCCAAAAATGGACTTGAAAAACCTCGGATGTGAAGATTTTTTGGTAAAAAAAAACCCTCGAAAACAGAACTGTCATCCTCATCCACCAACAATCGGAGAGAACCTGTTCTTGTAAAATAGCTTCGGCCTCCCTTGAGGGACAGCATCTACCAAACAACCTACCAGAAGCTCAGTCCCTTGGAACACTGCTGGGGTTGCCATCCCAGACCCCACTTTTCTGGTCACTCACATTTCTGTCACTTAAGACAGCCTTGAAAACCATTGGAAAATTATGAGAGAAAAAAACTTGAAAATGATATCCCAAAATCGCTGGGAATGCTGCTGGGAAAATAGGGCTTGGTAATAGCAATGAATCCCAGAGAAAAACAACAGCTGCCAATTTCGTTCATGCTCTAAATTTTGGGAGTTATTGGCAGTTTTGCTTGAATTTTGAAGTTGTTGCTCCAGTGGCGCTCCAATTCTCCAGATTTTGCCAATCTGTTTGTGACATTTTTATCATTTTTCCATTTCTATGCAGACAAGTTTACCAAATTTTACTCCTTTTACAGATATAACGATAAGAGCAGATGAGGCTGATCAAGGTCATGGGCTAATCAAGGCCATATTGAGCTTTTCAATTGCTTCGCGACTCATTGGTTTTGAAGAATTCACAATCCAAGTACCCTGATTTTGATTGTGATCTAATTGAAACATAAACACAACAATTATTCCAAAGATGATACCAACTCTTGCCACTCTTGCCAACTCTTTCCAGAGAACATTTTGATTTGATTTGATTTCCGCCATGCAATACTCATGGCCGCGGCCAACCTGCGGTAAGTGGACTATTGTGGTGACACAAAGCATGCAACAAATAACCCCTTCCAGGTTGACCGATTGCTGGCAACTCCAAAAGAGGGTGACGAGACAAGACAGCACAAAAACGGCACAAGGACAACACAAACAGAAGGTTGTGGTTATCTTGGTCGGGAGAATCGGTTAGTCGTCAGACGGCCGACCGATCTCCCTTACAGGGTGCAGGACGTGAACCTGCAACCACGGCGCACCCCCAACTCTTTCAAGAGAACATTTGCAAAAAATCCTCCTTCTGAGAGATTTTTAGATAGATTGGCAGGAGAAGCTCCATTTTTGGATAATTGCTATCATCCATGATATTCAGAAACTCCAGAGCATGACTACCGGAAATCAGAGTACACCATCTCTTTCCAGGCACAGAAGCAAATTGGACTTTTTTCACTTTTCCTGAAAACCCTGACACAAATTCACATTCCCTTCTCGTGCATGAATCATGACACTTACTGGTCGCAAAATGGCGAGGACTCAATGTTTTCAGAACATTGTTCTTGATGAGTAATGCACAAAACAGCAGGATTTTTCAAAGCAGCAACAACCTTAAAATTTCAAGCAAAACTCACGTCAACTTGAAAATCGCTTGCCGCAAAAGCCAGCTGGTTTTCGTCCATGTTTGTAGGTAGCTCAGTGAAAACAGCAAATGCCGGCTGAGAGAAGAGAGTCTGATATAAGACACAATCTGCAATTGGAACTGACTCGATTGTGCCGACATCAAGAAGCAGCACGTTGACTTCATCAGTGTTCAGAATGTCAAGAATGACGGAACGGTACCACATCCCATCGAGAGGTGACTTTGACAAGATCAACTGGCCCTTCCTGAATTAAGGAATTTCGAAAGGATTTTATTTATTTAACCCTTAATGAATGGCGTCATGCAAGCGCTACCTATGCAAACACAAAACCACAGTTCCAAGTCATTGGGCAAATCAATTCTTTTTTCGTTCATTTTTTTTTCTGAATGAAAAATTGAACTGCAGGATCTGATCGACCTTGTCCTCACGAAGAAGAAAAAAAAGCTTTTTGGTCACAAATTTATGGCTTGGTCAATTGGTTGATGAACAAAAAATTAGCATGTGACAATAAGCGACAATTATTCCGACTCCGAGTTTGCTGCATTGCTTCCCACATTGAAAGAATCACCGAAATTCGGACGGGGGGTTATTCCCAAACAATAACCCAATCCAGATTTGGATTGCAGAAGCAGACAGGAAGATTTCTGATGATTTTATTTGCATGGAGTTTAGTTTCGACTTATCAGCCTTCAAAGTCAGATATTTTTGTGGAAAGACTGAAATGATGATGACCGAGAAGAAATGACTGATTGAGATGTGAGTGGTACCTATTGTTCGAAAGAAGTTTTATGTGCTTTCTGGCTTTGCTTGTTCTGTACGTTCCCACACGTTACTTCACACACGTACACACGTTCCCACACGTACACACGTTCCCACACGTTACGTGCAGAAGTTCTTGTCAGTGGTGCAGGGTTCGTGCCGACCTTAAAATAAAAATAGGATTTCCCCATCAAAAAATAGGATTTAAAAATACTCAATTTGAATCAAATCCATGCAATGTCAACAATAATTAAATTTGATGATGCATTTCAACCAGATTGATGTTCTACCCCAGTTGGGATGCACAAATCGTAGGTTTGTCTAGTGGAAAACTAAGCTATCGATCTCGGTAGTCAGTGGGCCTTAGCAAGCATTTTTGCCAAATTATTCACTTGAGGTGGGGCCATAAGGTAAAAGTCGTGCTGCCAATGGGCCTTCAAACGCAAGCATGCTAGGAGGGAAAGAAAAAGTACCACATGGCAATTTGAGAGAAAGGCGTTGTACCCAGGTGCAAACACAAATAGGCACACGCAATCTGCTCTATCCAATATGGACTCCAGAGAGGGAAATCAACTGAGAATATCACAGAACGAGATCGACTCAGAATTATTAGGTATCAATTTGAAGAAAATCAATTGAGCATCAATTTTCCTTGCAAATGCACAACATGCACATTGTGCTCTCTTCAATGTGTCCTTGGTTTCTTCAGCTTGCTCAACTTGACGTTGACTGCTGACTCGAGAGACTACGAAAGGATTGGAGTGGGTGGTGCTATGGTGCGAAAAGACTTTAATGAAGAAAATTATTGATATTTTTATCCCATTTCATCCATTCCAGCCCAAAAATCTCAAGACTGGGAGGTTTATTTCTCGGACTAAACAATGTTGGTGGTTGGTCAAATATAAAAGAGTTTTTAGCTCCTGCTAGCCACTTGGGGAGGAATGACCATGATTTTAAACTCCGAGCACAGTGCTCCCACAAGGATGTTGGAAAATATTCTTTTGTCACTAGAACCGTCAATGAATGATCTGCTACATCTAGTGTCTTTGGAAATGGTGAGGTATTAGTCTGGCTACCTTTAAAAGCAATGTAGGGTCATGGTCGCCGAACAACATGAATATTATGACCTACTTTCCTTTTCGATGTTACAAGTTTTAAGTTATACAACTAGTTGATATCATCCGAGTGCTTTCATTCTTTGTTTATTCATGCTATCCCTCATTGCTGATTTGCACCAGGGCCTTGCCCATGCAAATTAACCTTAAATTAAATAAATAAAAAAAAATAAACAAAAAATAGGATTTTAGCCAATTACCTATCTGGAAAAATAGAAAAAAGCTCAAATGTGAAAACGATAGGAAAAATAGGATGTGCATGAAGCCTGGTGGTGATATTCCTTGCCAGCCGGGACAGTTTATTCTCATTCTGGTTGAGTGAAATTTCAAAATAATATTGGAATGGGATTTTAAATAGTGTGCGATACTGGCACTTCCGGTAGAATTTGTAAAATATTCTCATAAGGATTGTAGAAAAAAAGGTTGAGGCTGCTGATTTTGCAAAACAAAAAAATTACCCAATGTTTCCCGCAATGGGTCGGCTGTTAGACCTTGGCCAAAAACTGACTGTCGTCTGTCACCTAGCGGTGTGACCGCCATTGTGGCGGCGACAGGAGGTTAAAAATTAAAATATATTCGTACTTGAAACATCAACAGAGAAAAGGATAAACTTACTCAGGCTTGGAGACAGGGGTGCAGGTGTCTGGTTTTTCCATGCCAAGAAGTGCCATAACGGCAGGATTATCTGCCGGCACGAGAGACATACAGTAGACATTTTTGTCTGCAAACAGTATTAGGAGATTCATCGCAGCACCAATTTTAATATCGCTGATCACAGATTTCAGAGGTGGAGAATGATGTGGTTGCTTTGAACTGACTGGGACTGGAGCAGCCTTCTGCAAAGACCTAGGACAGAAGGAACATGAGAAAAAGGGTGGTCAGCATGATAAAAGTGTTCATTCAAACAAAATCCAGAGACAGGTAGGTAATAGAAAAATAAACAAAATGGACAGGTAATGCACCAGGGGGCAGGTGACGTGACACCAATGAATTTTGAGGTGATGTGAAAACACCACTCACGTAAACAGCTGAAGCTGAGACCCATAAAATTATGAAATATTTATTATGTGGCAAAAAGTCCACTGTCCTTCCATAAATGCCAGAGCGGTGTGATGTTTTTTCCCTTCGGACATGGTGGGGCAGGCTCACCCACTGAAAAAAGTTATTTTTGACCAAAAATCCTATTTTTGAATTATGGGTTTTTAAACCAGTTTCCCGTTCGCGGGTACAGGTCATTGAAATTTATCAACAAAAGTCACGTCACGGCCACTGTTTTCAATGAAGGCACCGGAATCCAGGACGCTCTTTGAAGTAAAAATGTGCTGTTGTGAGAATGTGATTGATCACATTGCAGTCAAATGTGCATAGCCAAAATAATGAGTTTCTGGAAAGAAAGATAACTTAAAAAGAAAGATGGTGAGTGCAGGAATTTCTGCCTTGCAGACAGTGTACTGTACGAGTATGTTGTGCAAGCAGAACAATTGTGTTTCTATTTTCCATCATTCGTATTTGATCATGGGCTGGTTCACAAACAAAGACCCGACACCCTTTCGATCAGTAACAATACACATTTACAATTTTCTTGAAATTTTGGAATTTGTTCCTTTTGTGTTGGTTGGCTTATCACCAGGCAATCTGCGACCAGCTTGTTGTTGTTATTTCTTGCTATGCAAAATAAGCTCAAACTTTATGGACCACCCACTGTGACATTCAGTGCTTTGTGGTTGGATTCGTTTTACAGGAATTTAATAGAGAATCTTTTCTTCTCCATTTGTACCTGAAATGAATGCCAGTTGTTTTTTTCCATGTGCATGCTTTGTGATGAATCTCTGGAGTCATAAGATGTGTTTCACTTTTCTTTTTACTTTCGGCTGGCAATGAAGCCTTGGGCCTGCGCAGATTTCTACGTGTCCATAGAGAAAACCCAAGATTGTTAGGATATATTTCTCTTGACCTACCCTTTTAGGGAAATAAAAAATGAAAATTGATGTGAAGCTTATAATGGATGCACCGATGCAGGGGTTGCAATTAAGTGCCGAAAGTGTGCTCCACCACACCTCAGTAGTGGATACAGGAACATAAAAGAACAAAAACAGCAGCAAGAAAAGCATTGGTCTCCAGTAACAGCCAAGCCGACAGAAATAAAACATGATTAAAAACTCCAGGGGGCATTTAATGGAAGCTTTACAGTAGGTCTCAGGCCTTACCAGGCTTTTCAGAAAATTGGAAAAGATCAAGTTGCAACCAATCCTGGATAAAAAAAATCTTACGTTGTGCAGGTTGTAGTCACTGGATTGGTAACAACCCTCTTGTTGACTTCATCAGCCACATTGAGACTGTCTCCAAGGCGCAGATCCACTTCAACGACAGAATCAACTTGAGACTAAAAAGAAGAAGAACAAAAAAGTTCCTCTGCATCAAATGGTGCTTAAAACCTTTTTTTAGGCCAATCAAAAGCAGCTGCTTTGTCACCAAGACCAGAATGCCACATGTGGTGTGGCCCTCTGCTTTCGACCGCGCACAGACCAAGCATAAGCATGTGACATTGCGTCCAAGTCCAGAATGCCACACAGGGCGCTGTGCACCAACTAAACATATCTCTGGTCTTTGTAAGGAGTAGCAGGGCGCCAATGATGGCACCCTAGTTTTGATGAATAAAAATCCACTTCAACGGCAGCACCAACTTGAGACTAAAAGCATATGCATAAACTTCATAAGCATTGTATCTGGTTTGTGCAGTGCATAGCATCCATGAGAGTGCTAACGTATGGCACTCTGGAGTGGAAGAGGTTAATTGGTCAAAAGTTCTCGTTCCAGACATGCCAGTTCTAGTGTCCAGCCAGCCCAATGCAGATTGGGAAAAGAAATGTTTCGCACAATTAGCAGCCAGATTTGATTAGGACGTAGCAATGGAGGGAAACATTCATCGTGTTATTCCATGTTCTTCTTCGCCCCCCCCCCCCCCAAAAAAAAAAACTGTCTCTGCAATCACATTGATAGGTCAGAAAAGTGCATACGTCAGCAACAAAGTTGCAGAAATCATTGTTTCTCGGTTCAATCTTGATGCTCACTCCTTTGCTGGGGGAGGAGATCCTCAGTTCAATCATGATGCTCACTCCTTTGCTGGGGGAGGAGATCTCCACCAAATTTTGTCCTTGAGAGCCTGGCAGAGCAA
>JASGXE010008192.1:0-30168 GCA_030068105.1 Sinentomon sp. SZTP_YWyxl
CCACAGGAGGAGACCGGAAAACGAGGCGTTCTGGCTGACATGATTCGGTCTTCATTCGATACGGCCTCATTTACCCTTCACAGCATGTGAAGAACCCGTGTATTGTTGTTTTGGAATCTGATGCAGTTCCCTGAAAGTGGTCGTAGGTACATCTATCAGAACTTCGCATATTCTTTCGCGTCCGCGTCCAATATTCCGTCGCCTGCAAGGGGATTATTCCAGAGAGCGTTATTTGAGCCACCTAAACTTTAAGTGCATTGTTTGTTTAAAATTAACCCAAATCCCAAATCCAGCGATAAGTTTTCCTAAACTCCTATTGAAAGAACAGCGAAAGCAAATCTTCCTCTGAGAGGGAAAACTCTAAATCCGATTAGGGTGTCTCTGTCTGCTTGTCTCTCTCGGCAGCGGAGCAATGTGAGCTGCATATTTATGAACCGCAGAAGCACCAGCAGTCTGAAGTCGGTGAAGGGAACTTTATTGGAACTTTGTTATGTGATTTCGCTTCCTAAAATCTTTTATTTTGTGATTTATGGGAGAAGTGCCTCCAGGCGAATAGACACTTATCTCGGATAAAAGGCGCCTCTCTCTGGGCTTGGATTACTGGAGAATATGCGGCGTTGAAGCATAATGGGTTCTTAATGTAATTTGCCACACCTCTTTGCCATTTCACTTAGCCCAGGCTCTAGTAATCGAGATGTACGAGAATATGGTATCCGAATGCGAGATCATAAGATAGGGCCCAAGTTGTTGTCGGAATTTAAAACGTCAAGAAATTCCGTGGGCGCCAAAGTGTCAAGATTTTGGACGCGTCCTCGGATGAACAGAAATAGGCGCAAACGATAAACGTGTTTTACATATTATTCGTAAAGGGAGACATCAGCGGAGATAGCACCCCTCGTTTAGGCATTCTCAAGGACAAGTTGAAAATGACTGAGAGTTTTCAGGAATCGGATGTGGTTAAAATACTGTGAAGCAAAATGCTTTTGGGAAAATGTTTGGACGAATAATGATTCGCATTTTATTGAGAAATAACAATGCGGCTGGGTGACGATTTGCTTGTAAACTTACCTCCAAAACAGAAAAAAGTGCTGACCTTTTCTCAGCCTGTTGCAGTTGTGAATTCAGCCGGGATTTTTGCCTGTTGTGTTTCCCTGAGACTGCGCCATTTCATATGTACAGTCACAGAAACATTGATGTACCCATAAATGGGTGCTTGTAATATGTAAGTTTACAGATACATTGTTGTCACAAATGGATAATGTGCCCGGAAATGGGCATCTGCATCATTGGTTTGTTGGGACAAGTTTTTTTATGTGGCTACGTTTGTCATGAGAGCACAACATACTTGTAATACACATTAATTAATTGGAACATTTTATTGTTTCTCTGACTGTTTTTTAATGGCATGTCTGCCGAGACCAAGTTTTAGTAAATTGTGACTTGATGCCAGTTTACATTTACACACAAAAAACGTACACGTACACTCTACATATTGAACGTTTTTTAAAAAGTCACTTTCGTATCCTTTTCATTGCAGTCCAAAACAAGACATGTCTCGCCGACTTTTTTGTAACTTTTCCGCGTGAGTCTTTTTCCTGGTGCTTTTTGAACTAGTCAAAAAGATGATTCGAAGCATCCTTTTAGAAGTTTTCCGCCCTTTTAAACATGCCAAAAACTAAGCTTTGAAACATTTTAGCCTAGTCAAACAGATACACCACCCAAAAAGATTCCAAGTTTGAAAAAAAAGTCTGTAACACATGTCTCGTTTTGGATTCAACCGTTCCATTCAATTATTCATGCAAAAAATTAAAATTCAAAATTTAAAAAAAAACAAAAATCCAATTTAATCAAACGTTCAACCACTGCAGGGCAGGAAATAAAGGTTAAAACGATGAGTCATTCTTCGAAGGGAAAGGAGGTGAATGGATTCATTTTCGATTTTTTGTGAATGAAATTCCGTCCTAAGGACTATTTTTGCGCTGCAATCATTCGTCAGTGATCGTATCGAATTCGTTCCACAACAGAACTATCGTATTTCTTGATCGCTGCGGATAACACATGATGTTTATTGGGCCGTATTGTTTCACGTTACTGAAACTGACGCCAATCCGGTTTTCTGCTGGAAGTAATTCGAGCTGCACCGGAAGCACGAAACGCGAAGACTTTATTCAGGGGATCGGCAGTTTTATGGCGCCGTGAGGTGAGCGCGTAAAAACAAACGGATCAGTGATATAGGAACTGGTAAAGTTGGCCCAATAGGCTCACGGGGTATGCCCCAAAAGACCTCGAGGTTCGTTCCAGAATCTCTGCCTGACTGAATTTTCGTTATATTCATACTACTTGCAAAGTGTTTAGGCTGTAAAAAATTGCTTGCGAAAGCTTTATTCGTGATTCGATGTAATAATATACGGGATTCAAGGAGACTGCTTCAGTGTTAGGCTGCAGTTGGTATAGGATTTTTCAGGTATCCCGCTCAAGGATTCCACCAAAAAGTCACAGATTTCTGACTTTTCGATGGTCGTTGCCGGCGCGTACTTAATTAATTGGCACTTTCCCGTCAAATCCCATGTATCTAAAAGTCTTGACCCACAAAAAGTGGGTAAAACACTTACACTTTACACTGAACACAAAGAGAATATGTTTGATTAGGTTAGAAGAGGGTAGGAAGATCAATTAGGTAAGTTAGGCTGGTTATCTTGCTTTTTTGTAGACACGCAACAATCTGGATATGCCCCGATTCTCTATTGGTTAATAAAATATGCCAGACTCATTAGTCATTAATCCGGAACCTTTTTCAACAAATTCAATAGTCGGCGTGGTGATTAACAACAACAAATGGAATATTTCGAGTTAACAGATCAAAATGATGTGTCTTTACTTCCATCATCCACAAGCGTCCTAATACAGATCGCGCCATATATCCCCCGTCGAATCCAGCGGCTTTTTTTTTGTTTTCGTTCGAGAAAAATTCTGATCAGCGCAAGCAAAAGACAGGGTGCTCCACTTCGTGTCATCAGCTCCACATGGATTGGAACTGACGTTTTGTTTTGTGCTTCACATTCCGTTGATTTTGGTGAATCTCATTGGCTGCTCTGCTGCCCGTGCATGCTCCCAACACGACAATGATGGAACAAGGCTGACTGGAACCTTGGCCACAATATGAGCGAAAATTGCAAAGACAACTTAATTGCATGCCACCTGAAGATACCCTCCCATTTCATGCCAAACAAACAGCACACCGTGCGAACTATAGTGGTGATCGGACACCGATTTCGGAATTTAGAACTCGGAATCGGATCAAAATCGGAACGGAACTTCTCAAAATTATGAAAATTCGGAATTCCGAAAAAGTCGGAATTTTCGATTGTCTCGGAATTCCGAAATACCGGGATTGTGCAGCAACTTCGGAATGAGAAAAGTTTTCAAGATCCACATTTCTGCAAGGCCATTGAAACGCAAGAATGCGAAAAACCAGCCGATCGGGATTCCGATTCAGGCATAAATGTTTGTTCCGATATCAGTCCCGATTCAGAATGGATGTTCCGATTCCGTTTTCCGACCTTGCGGTGTTCCGACACGACTCAAATTTCGAATTCCGCTCAGCCCTGTGGCGAACGCTAATCTGAAGCACCCTGCTGACACTCCACCTGAACAAAAGCAGGTGGCAAGCAGCCTCTCGCCACTGAGCGTGATTTTCGTAGGCATGAGACGGCAGAACGACCAAAAACTGTTCAGCGTTTTGACGGGTGACTTACGGCTCGGTCTATACAGGGAGGCGTTCATTGTAAACGAACATCTGCCTGTGCAATCGAACGATCGTTGCAATGCGTTTTACATTCACGGATTTTTATGTAATTCGAGTCGGCCTCGCTTACATAAAATGACAAGGTCAATGCACGACTTCTCAAAGCACAAAAAGTCCTTGTCATTTTATGAAGCGAGGCCGACTCGAATTGCTGAACAACTGATGAGCATAGTGGCGACGTAATTACTTTACTGATAGATGCATTTTTCCATTTTATGATACCGCCAAAATGTTTCTTTCATTTTACTCTGGCAACGGCATTTGAAATAAAGGCACAAGAATGCAACAAATGTTCTTGAAGTGTCGGATTTTGACAAAATGTTCTTGAAGAGCCGGTATTCGACCTCGGTTATAAAACGGGAACTTCAAATATACCACAGTACTGACTCCGCTATTTGCAAAAATCTTAATATTCGCTATTTTTCTTGTTCGTATGTGGGTATAATGAGTATAAATGTACTCATACATGTGTTTTTTTCCATTTTTACTGTTGCCACCGAAACTTTCTCTTCTTTCTTTCTACTCTCATGCAAGCGATAGAATTTATCGCATGAATAACCGCCTTTTAAGAAGTCATATTTTGACCTCGGTTTTAAAGAGGATTCTTTTTCTGCAGCATGGAGTTTTTGTTAAAATCTGAACAATCGGAATTTTACATGTGCCTATGGGTAGGATTAATTCTGTCACGACTATACCTTTTCATTTGTTACCCGCAGTGAATGAAAAAAGCATTGCAATCGTTCGATTGCACAGGCCGATGTTCGTTTACAAAGAACGCCGCCCTGTATATGGATACGGTGCGCGTGATACAGTTGTAATTTTATGGTACGAGTAAATATGCTATGCACTGAGCAATTGCTTATTTCACGAGCTCAACTTCATTCAACTGGCCCTCTGCCGACTGGCCCTCATGTATAATGCGCAGTTCTTTTTTACTTGATGGCATCATTTTTGTCAAGTGTTCGTTGGAAACATCACTGTTTCGACAATAAAAAAGCTTTCCAGAAATAAAAAAAGGAAAAAAGAAGACTAAACGTAAACTCCCATTTCCCATCCGTTTTGTTGTAAAGTCATTGTGAAAGTCCACTTCAGAAAATGCCTATTTCCATAGAAAGACCATCCTTCCGGTTTTGCCGATTTTAGAATGCACGGTAGGATTCCAAGGCTCCGGTGGAAAAAAGGCAGGTCTTTCATGGAAATAGCATTTTCTGAAGTGGACTTTCACATGACTTTACAACAAAACGGATGGAATGGGAGTTTTTCGTTTAGTCTTCTTTTTCCTTTTTTATTTCTGAAAGCTTTTTTATTGTCGAAACAGTGATGTTTCCAACGAACACTGACAAAAATGATGCCACAAGTAAAAAAACTGCGCATTATACATGAGGGCCAGTCGGCAGAGGGCCAGTTGAATGAAGTTGAGCTCGTGAAATAAGCAATTGCTCAGTGCATAGCATATTTACTCGTACCATAAAATTTACAACTGTATCACGCGCACCGTATCCATATACAGGGCGGCGTTCTTTGTAAACGAACATCGGCCTGTGCAATCGAACGATTGCAATGCTTTTTTCATTCACTGCGGGTAACAATGAAAAGTTATAGTGTGACAGAATTAATCCTACCCATAGGCACATGTAAAATTCCGATTGTTCAGATTTTAACAAAAACTCCATGCTGCAGAAAAAGAATCCTCTTTAAAACCGAGGTCAAATATGACTTCTTAAAAGGCGGTTATTCATGCGATAATTCCTATCGCTTGCATGAGAGTAGAAAGAAAAAGAGAAAGTTTCGGTGGCAACAGTAAAAATGGAAAAACACATGTATGAGTACATTTATACTCATTATTACCCACATACGAACAAAAAATAGCGAATATTAAGATTTTTGCAAATAGCGGAGTCAGTACTGTGGTATTTGAAGTTCCCGTTTTATAACCGAGGTCGAATACCGGCTCTTCAAGAACATTTTGTCAAAATCCGACACTTCAAGAACATTTTGTTGCATTCTTGTGCCTTTATTTCAAATGCCTGTTGCCAGAGTAAAATGAAAGAAACATTTTTGGCGGTATCATAAAAATGGAAAAATGCATCTATCAGTAAAGTAATTACGTCGCCACTATGCTCATCAGTTGTTCAGCAATTCGAGTCGGCCTCGCTTCATAAAATGACAAGGACTTTTTGTGCTTTGAGAAGTCGTGCATTGACCTTGTCATTTTATGTAAGCGAGGCCGACTCGAATTACATAAAAATCCGTGAATGTAAAACGCATTGCAACGATCGTTCGATTGCACAGGCAGATGTTCGTTTACAATGAACGCCTCCCTGTATAGACCGAGCCGTAAGTCACCCGTCAAAACGCTGAACAGTTTTTGGTCGTTCTGCCGTCTCATGCCTACGAAAATCACGCTCAGTGGCGAGAGGCTGCTTGCCACCTGCTTTTGTTCAGGTGGAGTGTCAGCAGGGTGCTTCAGATTAGCGTTCGCCACAGGGCTGAGCGGAATTCGAAATTTGAGGTCGTGTCGGAACACCGCAAGGTCGGAAAACGGAATCGGAACATCCATTCTGAATCGGGACTGATATCGGGAACAAACATTTATGCCTGAATCGGAATCCCGATCGGTTGTTTTTTCGCATTCTTGCGTTTCAATGGCCTTGCAGAAAATGTGGATCTTGGAAACTTTCTCACTTCCGAAAGTTGCGGCACAATCCCTGTATTTCGGAATTCCGAAACAATCGGAAATTCCGACTTTTTCGGAATTCCGAATTTTCATAATTTTGAGAAGTTGCGTTCCGATTTTGATCCGATTCCGAGTTCCAAATTCCGAAATCGGTGTTCCGACTCACCACTAGTTCGCACTGTGCTGTGTTTGTTTGGCATGAAATGGGAGGGTATCTTCAGGTGGCATGCAATTAAGTTTGTCTTTGCAATTTTTGCGCATATTGTGAGCAAGGTTCCAGTCAGCCTTGTCCTCATTGTCGTTGTTGGAGCATGCACGGCAGCAGAGCAGCCAATGAGATTCACCAAAAATCAACGGAATGTGAAGCACAAACAAACGTCAGTTCCAATCCATGTGGAGCTGATGACACGTGGAGCACCCTGTCTTTTGCTTGCGCTGATCAGAATTTTTCTCGAACGAAAACAAAAAAAAGCCGCTGGGCGACGGGGGATATATGGCGCGATCTGTATTAGGACGCTTGTGGATGATGGAAGTAAAGACACATCATTTTATGATCTGTTACCTCGAAATATTCCATTTGTTGTTGTTAATCCCCACGCCGACTATCTGAATTTGTTGAAAAAGGTTCCGGATTAATGACTAATGAGTCTGGCATATTTTATTAACCAATAGAGAATCGGGGCATATCCAGATGTTGCGTGTCTACAAAAAAGCAAGCTAACCAGCCTAACTTATCCTAATATGATCTTCCTACCCTATTCTAACCTAATCCAACATATTCTCTTTGTGTTCAGTGTAAAGTGTAAGTGTTTTACCCACTTTTTGTGGGTCAAGACTTTTAGATACATGGGATTTGACGGGAAAGTGCCAATTAATTAAGTACGCGCCGGCAACGACCATCGAAAAGTCAGAAATCTGTGACTTTTTGGTGGAATCCTTGAGCGGGATACCTGAAAAATCCTATACCAATTGCAGCCTAACACTGAAGCAGTCTCCTTGAATCCCGTATATTATTACATCGAATCACGAATAAAGCTTTCGCAAGCAATTTTTTACAGCCTAAAACACTTTGCAAGTAGTATGAATATAACGAAAATTCAGTCAGGCAGAGATTCTGGAACGAACCTCGAGGTCTTTTGGGGCATACCACGTGAGCCTATTGGGCCAACTTTACCAGTTCCTATATCACTGATCCGTTTGTTTTTACGCGCTCACTTCACGGCGCCATAAAACTGCCGATCCCCTGAATAAAGTCTTCGCGTTTCGTGCTTCCGGTGCAGCTCGAATTACTTCCAGCAGAAAACCGGATTGGCGTCAGTTTCAGTAACGTGAAACAATACGGCCCAATAAACATCATGTGTTATCCGCAGCGATCAAGAAATACGATAGTTCTGTTGTGGAACGAATTCGATACGATCACTGACGAATGATTGCAGCGCAAAAATAGTCCTTAGGACGGAATTTCATTCACAAAAAATCGAAAATGAATCCATTCACCTCCTTTCCCTTCGAAGAATGACTCATCGTTTTAACCTTTATTTCCCTGCCCTGCAGTGGTTGAACGTTTGATTAAATTGGATTTTTGTTTTTTTTTAAATTTTTGAATTTTAATTTTTTGCATGAATAATTGAATGGAACGGTTGAATCCAAAACGAGACATGTGTTACAGACTTTTTTTTCAAACTTGGAATCTTTTTGGGTGGTGTATCTGTTTGACTAGGCTAAAATGTTTCAAAGCTTAGTTTTTGGCATGTTTAAAAGGCAGAAAACTTCTAAAAGGATGCTTCGAATCATCTTTTTGACTAGTTCAAAAAGCACCAGGAAAAAGACTCACGCGGAAAAGTTACAAAAAGTCGGCGAGACATGTCTTGTTTTGGACTGCAATGAAAAGGATACGAAAGTGACTTTTTAAAAAACGTTCAATATGTAGAGTGTACGTGTACGTTTTTTTGTGTGTAAATGTAAACTGGCATCAAGTCACAATTTACTAAAACTTGGTCTCGGCAGACATGCCATTAAAAAACAGTCAGAGAAACAATAAAATGTTCCAATTAATGTGTATTACAAGTATGTTGTTGCTCTCATGACAAACGTAGCCACATAAAAAAACTTGTCCAACAAACCAATGATGCAGATGCCCATTTCCGGGCACATTATCCATTTGTGACAACAATGTATCTGTAAACTTACATATTACAAGCACCCATTTATGGGTACTCAATGTTTCTGTGACTGTACATATGAAATGGCGCAGTCTCAGGAAACACAACAGGCAAAATCCCGGCTGAATTCACAACTGCAACAGGCTGAGAAAAGGTCAGCACTTTTTTCTGTTTTGGAGGTATTTACAAGCAAATCGTCACCCAGCCGCATTGTTATTTCTCAATAAAATGCGAATCATTATTCGTCCAAACATTTTCCCAAAAGCATTTTGCTTCACAGTATTTTAACCACATCCGATTCCTGAAAACTCTCAGTCATTTTCAACTTGTCCTTGAGAATGCCTAAACGAGGGGTGCTATCTCCGCTGATGTCTCCCTTTACGAATAATATGTAAAACACGTTTATCGTTTGCGCCTATTTCTGTTCATCCGAGGACGCGTCCAAAATCTTGACACTTTGGCGCCCACGGAATTTCTTGACGTTTTAAATTCCGACAACAACTTGGGCCCTATCTTATGATCTCGCATTCGGATACCATATTCTCGTACATCTCGATTACTAGAGCCTGGGCTAAGTGAAATGGCAAAGAGGTGTGGCAAATTACATTAAGAACCCATTATGCTTCAACGCCGCATATTCTCCAGTAATCCAAGCCCAGAGAGAGGCGCCTTTTATCCGAGATAAGTGTCTATTCGCCTGGAGGCACTTCTCCCATAAATCACAAAATAAAAGATTTTAGGAAGCGAAATCACATAACAAAGTTCCAATAAAGTTCCCTTCACCGACTTCAGACTGCTGGTGCTTCTGCGGTTCATAAATATGCAGCTCACATTGCTCCGCTGCCGAGAGAGACAAGCAGACAGAGACACCCTAATCGGATTTAGAGTTTTCCCTCTCAGAGGAAGATTTGCTTTCGCTGTTCTTTCAATAGGAGTTTAGGAAAACTTATCGCTGGATTTGGGATTTGGGTTAATTTTTAAACAAACAATGCACTTAAAGTTTAGGTGGCTCAAATAACGCTCTCTGGAATAATCCCCTTGCAGGCGACGGAATATTCTGGACGCGAAAGAATATGCGAAGTTCTGATAGATGTACCTACGACCACTTTCAGGGAACTGCATCAGATTCCAAAACAACAATACACGGGTTCTTCACATGCTGTGAAGGGTAAATGAGGCCGTATCGAATGAAGACCGAATCATGTCAGCCAAGAACGCCTCGTTTTCCGGTCTCCTCCTGTGGGTTGTTCTTGAAAGATTTGTCTTGATTTTAAAAATTAAGTTTCTTAGATACATGTGGTCCGGGTGCACAACGGTTTTTGTATGGGGTTCGCACCAAATCTGCACGAATCGGAGGCGCATCCTAATCCCACTGGACTCCCACGAGATGAGGACGTGTGGCTTCAAAAATCACATTGCATTTGTGCTTTGCTCTCCAATGCTGCAGTGTGGAAATCCGGCTTTTCTTTCCGTGCGCACTTTGCCCCCCAACCCGGTTTGACCGCGAAAGGGCATACGGTGGACATTTTCAGGGGAATTATGTAACGCTCGTACTCGTATTTGCACCCAATCCTGGATACTACAGACACAGTCAAATTCCTTGCTATCAAACGGACTGCAGCTGCAAACAAAGCAGGCAAAAGTGGGCGGTAATCCATCAGCGCATCAAACAGCAGAAAAAACACCATGAAAGGGTCTCTGACAACCACCTCGAAAAAAAAAAAACAAAATCCACTCGCAGTTGAATGGTGCAAAAACCAGGGATGCATTCGCCTGATGATTTCATCTTTTCTTACTTTTCACTTTGATCATTATCCCACAATCTTGACAACCTGCTGTCATCCTTGATCCGCTGTTTTGGATTTCAAAATTTGATTTCCATCCTGCAAATTGATCAGCATTGCATAGCTTGTGAATGTCTGCGACGATTGTCTTTTCCTGATTTTCCCTGATTTTCAGCGAGCAAGGTTTCTGTGAGCCATGCACGCATCCACGCATGACATGCAAATGACCGCATGGGATCTTTTTCTCTCTCATTTTTGCTGTTAAATTACTGCTGACGAATCCAGATCTTCGAAACGCAATAATTGCGAAAGCATTTTCGTTTTTGTTTTTCAATATGGAAAATCGCGCATTTTGGCGAGAGCAAGAACGCAAACAGAGATTTCATCCTCACATCGACCTTCTTCTTCTTTTCTTTCTGGGGGCACAAGCGCGTCTAGCCTACTAAAATTTCTGTGAATTACTCCAAAATTCCTGAATTTGCTCCAAATGACTCATTGAGAGTGTGATGCAAAGGGGGACGCCAAATTTACCATGTTTGTCAACATTTAATTGCTTTGCGCCTAACTATTTAAAGTGATATGCAACTCGAATAAAGATTTGTGATGTGTATTGCAGCTTTTGAATCAATAAGGGGCACAAAGCGTCTTTCGTTTTGCGCCTAACTTTTTTACGTGATATGCAACTCGACTAAAGATTTGTGATGTGTATTGCAGCTTTTAAATTTCAAAATCAATAAGGGGCACAATGTCGTCTCTTGTTTTGCGCCTAACTTTTTTCCGTAATATGCAACTCGAATAAAGATCTGTGACGTGTGTTGCAGCTTTTGATTCATTAAGGGGCAATGCCGAAACCCATTTTGCGCATAACGTTTTTACGTGATATGCAACTCGAATAAAGATTTGTGATGCGTATTGCAGCTTGTGAATCAATGAGGGGAGCCATGTCGGCTCTCGTTTGCGCAGAGTCTGCGCTGCTGTCCCGTTTCTTGGATTCCCCTTTCTTGGATTCAGTGCTGTTCTACATTTTAACGAGCGGTAAATTTTAATGCAGTTTCAAAGCAAAGTGTGAATTAAATGCTGTGCTTATGCCGACTTCAAGTTTGTCAGAACTCTTGAAGTCGGCGTATGCAACTACACAGCATTAATTTGAAAAATAACCAAAAACAACAAGTGAGTATGGAATGTATATTTCAATGAAAGCTTTAGATTTCCGGTAATCTATGATCTAGCGTAACCCAGACATAACTTTACCTAACCTAACCAAACCTTGCCTTACCTAACCTCATCTAACCTAAAAACTCTGATGCTGTAATCACAATCACCTATGTCCATCCAAGAAACGGGAATCCAGGAAACAGGATCGTCCAGGAGTCCAAATTAACGGGAATTCAAGATACAGGAATCCAAGAAACGGGAGATATATCCGTAAGAAACATTTGGCCATAAGCTACTATTTTTTACTCGGGGGTCATTTTATAAATCACACCAAGCGAAAGAAAAACACAGACATTATCATGACACGCGTGAAACTAGAAACACCTGAGGAAATCAGATGGTCCTTGGATATCCATGCAAATTGTAAGCAATTGCATGTTTGAAGAATTCCGGCGGCCAGCGTATACTATACAGTGTGTGGCAAAAGTAACCGAACACCTAAATCTCTCATGTCCGCAATTGCCCTGAGTTGTGGCACGGCGGTGCTTGTCCGCCCAGAAACGCCTTGGGATATGCTTCCTTATTGCGATAACAAACCTCAACCGACCAGAGAGATGCTAGGTTGGTTAATGTAGGTTAGGTTGGGCTTGATTTGGCTAAGTTAGGCTATAGGCTAACATAACCCAACGTGGGAGTGAGGGAGGGATCGACCGTCCAACACCTGTATCAGACACCAACCCAGCTTCACAAACAACTCAATACCAACAGCCTCCATTTGAGCACCTGTCAAACGCCAGAACCAGTCATAAGATAACCGTTACCACACAAGAAACCCCACCCCAATGTGCCAGTGTTTCTGGGCTGACAGACTCCGGCATGCTACCACTCCTGGCGGCTGTTGAAAATTTGATATGCAGGTGTTCGGTTACTTTTTCCACACCCTGTATAGAATATCCGAATATGATGCATTTGCAAAGGATCTCCCCTGCAATTCAGATTGAACACTCTCCTTGCCAGCTGGAAATCATTTTTGAGCTTTTCTTTTCCGATTAATTGCTTACTTGCCAGGAGTTTTTGTTTTTTGTTTGTTTGTTTTTTTGTTTGTTTTTTTTTTTTTTGTTATTTTTATCCACGGGGTGGGCGGCTTGGGCAGGTTTTTCACACAAAAAAACAGGGATATGGCGACATGAACAGTGCTATATGACTGGAGTAATTAATAAAAAAGAAGACTCGCTCGACTGTACCTGACAATAAGGCGGACTGACAATCGAACTGAATATTTTCCGAAACTCTCCCATGTCACGAAAGCTACTCGGCAGCTTGTCGACGAACAGGCATTTCGACTTGAGAGAGTCGTACGTCACATAACTGGAATCCAACCAATCGCAGCGAAGCACGTGGTCCCTGATCTGTTTTCCGTCCAGGAGGTTCTTGGCCTGCAGAGCCGTCTCCTTTGTCGAGTATTCCACAAAGCCGTAGCCTTTGCTCTCACCTGAAAAAGCGTGAATAGTAGCTTTGAATGACGTAAGCAAAAAAAAAACAAAAATTTACTATCAAAGCGATCAAAAACAATGAATCGAAATTTTTAATTGCGAGTATAATTCTCAATTATAATTCTGAATTGCATGAAACAATGGAACATCTTCTAAACTCAGAATTGGCAATATGTGAACATTAAGGTCTATCTAGGTGCTACTCAAGTGCAGTTCTTGAACTTGTCCTTCCCAGTGTGATTTTGGAACATGATTTTCCTGCCACAGTATTGAAACGCAAACTCAATATGGATCACATGAAGTGTTCCAAATCTCTTATAGATAAATATGTTCCAATCAGTGACAGGAAAGAGGTGTTCCATGAACACACCGGGTATTCTAATAAAAATGCCCCGAAATGTTCGTTTTTTTCTGTTCCAAAAGTGTTCTAAACGAAACGCTCCGATTTAAAGTGTGCCAAGAGGTGTGGTTTGTTCCTCGAGCTATAATTTCAACAGAGAAACATCGTCAGGCATTCTATTTACGATTTTGTACGTGCAGGAGTCTTGCCGCTGCGGATCGAATTGCAGTTGAGAAAGTAGCCGGGATAGCTTAACACGTGCACGAGAATAGAAAGTCTGACGTCGTCGCTCCAATCTGCGTTCGCAGTCTGTTTGAATCAAACACAAAGTTAAACAGAAACTTTTGTCGAATTTTAAAGCTATAAGGCATTGCCTTAATCCGATGCGTGGTCTCAAGTGCAAGCAGCATATCCGTACAAAATCCTGAAATTTCATTTAAAAAAGACGAATGAAGCTGAGGAAAAGGTTAAATTTACACGTGTTTTTTGAATAGCAGGGTTTAAGAATGCAATATTGTAACTTCAACAATATTCGTTTCTTCCCAGGAGAATCAAATCTTTTTATGACATCTTGACATCTTTTGATTTGGTTTTCCGCCTTTTTCTACTTGACGCATAATTAGGATAAGCATGCTTTGTTCGGATGCACGCGAAGACATCTTGCAGAAAACCGTTGCGCAATTGTGGTACCACATGGAACTGATGGTTTCGTCGCAAATTCCGACCAAAAACTTTGAGTACGCTTACGGCAGTGATGACTTGCACCAGGCGCAAGAATGACCGGAGCCATTTGACACCTACTCGTAGACCGATTTTGTGCTTGGCCCTGGATTTGACGCAAGAATTGTCATCTTGAGTCAACCCAGAGTAAAAGGATCAATTCAGGCGCATGAATCACCGGGCCTTTTGGCTCAAGTGTCGTTTGAGTACTTGGCCGTTGAGTCTGACACACGAATTGTTAGCTGGGCAAAATGATGATGCGGGCGTCATGTGGGGTGATGTTTTAACACCTCCATTTAACATGTGGGGCGCGTGACAAGTACGCTGTCATGTATAGTGTCGGCGGAAAAAGATTACTCATACATGTTTTTTTCCCATCTAACTGTTGCCTCCGAAACTTTTTTTCCTTTCTTTTTATTCTTATGCATTTGGTAGAAGTTAAAGAGCCAAATTGCAACGGAGCTTTCTAGAGGTGTCAGATTTTGACATTAGTGATGAAAGAGGATCTTTTATTTCTACAGCATGGAGTTTTTGCTAAATTCTCAAGAATGGAAATTTTTCACATGTATGGGTAATCTTTTTCCGCCGCCAGTATACAGTTACAGAAACAATAATTACTCCTTCATTACGAGTACATGCGTTTGATCATGGGAGTCAGTATCGCTACTGTGACTGCACGTACATGTCTGGTATCATGGATGTGCCGTGCCTGGCCATGGCTGAAGGCATTCACTCAGGGTTGAAATTTGCATTTCTAAAATTGGAGGAAATCATGAACCGAGATCACTAACCGCTCTCATCCTGCACCATCAAGAATGACCTTTTGACCTCTCCGTGCTGAGCAACAACGGAATGAAAGGTCTCCTCGGAGAAATCAGGCGGAATTCTCGCCACACAGAGCAGCATCTCCGTCGGGGTCGGCGATATGAAGACCCTCTGACCTCGAAGGCTGAACTGTTGTGATTTGTTCCACCTGTCCAGGACTTCCGGCCGTTCGAGGGTGACCTTCGCGGAACCTTGAGGCTGGTGAATCTGGACTGCAAGCACCGCATAGTTTGAAAGGAGATCCCTGATTTCCTGAAACAAATAAAAAAAATGATGCTAATTCCAGTTGTTCTTCACAAAATGTGGCTTTGTTTGTGAGCAACGATATCCAACCTGTTTCTGGAGTTTACGGGCCAAATCCTTCATTTATACGTATTTTATTCATGCCCGATCACGAATGCTACGTTTACCTTCATAATTTTTTTTTCAATTTATATCTCGGTCATTTTTCTGTCCTGCATGCTCACAGTGTGACGCAGTGCGAACATTCGCTTTGTCCAAAGGTTGCCAAAATTTTGATACCATATTCATGGTGACCAACTGCGACGCTAATCAGCTCACGCAGATCTCGCTGGGTAAAAATTTTCAAATGGCAGGAATGGCAGTAATGGCAGGAATGGCAGGAATAGCAGGAATGGCAGGAATGGCAGGAATGGCAGGAATGGCAGGAATGGCAGGAATGGCAGGAATGGCAGGAATGGCAGGAATTGCAGGAATGGCAGGAATGGCAGGAATGGCAGGAATGGCAGGAATGACAGGAATGGCAGGAATGGCAGGAATGGCAGGAATGGCAGGAATGGCAGCAATGGCAGGAATTGCAGGAATGGCAGGAATGGCATGAATGGCAGGATTGGCATGAATGGCAGGAATGGCAGGAATGGCAGGAATGGCAGGAATGGCAGGAATGGCAGGAATGGCAGGAATGGCAGGAATGGCAGGAATGGCAGGAATGGCAGGAATGGCAGGAATGGCAGGAATGGCAGGAATGGCAGGAATGGCAGGAATGGCAGGAATGGCAGGAATGGCAGGAATGGCAGGAATGGCAGGAATGGCAGGAATGGCAGGAATGGCATGAATGGCAGGAATGGCAGGAATGGCAGGAATGGCAGGAATGGCAGGAATGGCAGGAATGGCAGGAATGGCAGTAATGACAGGAATGGCAGGAATGGCAGGAATGGCAGGAATTTCCAATGCAGGTGAGTCTGTATCATCCTTGTTCATTTATTGACAATTCACATTCTCAAATACATCAGACCCCAGGAGCCGTCACAGAACGCGTAGCCAATCTTTTAGACTTCTGCCATCCAACAAACCATTCCGCTAAGGTGTGTATTTTTGACGGTCAATAGAATTCCGAAAATAACATGAATCATGGCCCAATCAGAGTCGCAAATTGATCGCACCAGTGCAGGCATCAGAGGCATGCATCGTTTACAGTGACAATTTCCAAGGCATAAAGGACAATTTCCTTTCTTAATTCGCCTAGCAAGAAGCGAAGCAAAAGAAAACTATCAATTTTTATTGTCCAGCCCTAATTCCCTCCCAGTTCCCTGATTGCATGCAATTACGTGCACCATTGTAACGGACATCGGACATCACTGCGAAACGCAAATTAGTTCAGGCACGCAAGGCGGATATTTGTTTTTCACTCTAAACCTGCCGGAAATACAAGGATTTCTAAAGTAGACAGACATATACCGCCCGCAACTCAACTGTATACATCGCGGCTCACAGTAGAGTTGAGGCCAGGAAGCGGAGCTTTCTGGCCTCAACTTCGGGATGTCGTAGCGGCTCAAACTGAGTAGCAATTGTCCTTTTAGGCCTATAGGCATTTTTGCTGACACTTATTACGGAGGAAGGTTCGACATAGGTAGTTTTTGTCAGACCAATGCTCTTTCCATTGGTCGCCGCAGCAAATCCGTTACCACAGCAAGACTTCTGTCAAAAACTGTTTTGCAAGCTCGATTTTGGGTCAAATTATCAGCTCCCTTTCACCCCTTTTTGAAACCCCTTGAACTTTTCGTCATCCTCCCAGTCAAATGTGACCCACAGTACCTGGGCCGCAAACTTCTGGTCGGAAACCGCTGATCAATATAACATGGACAATTTTGTCTCGCAATTTTGAAACTTAACGCCATAAAAGGCATCACCTCGTTGATGTCCCATGACCCCAACATTGGTACGGATTATCCTGTGGACATGAGGATGGGTCTCCCTCCACATTCGTGCAGGTTGGAAGCTGGTCACTTCAAGCTCCAGAAATAAATCTAAAACCTCATAGTTTATGCCTCTCAGACCGCGACATCTCATGTTTTGATTCAAACACTTGCCCGCTTCTGGTCAAGATCGGCCCTCAGGTAAATGCTGACTCATTTCTCAATCGGGTCGTGCTGCCGTGGCATCCGTTATTCCCATCACGTTTCAGAGATGAAAGCCTTGTTTTTCAATCTTGCTCTCCTTCCAAAGCGAGAATTTCAGACACCCCTGCTGTGGCAAAGAGCTTTTTTACCATTTTATGCATTTGCAAAATTACACGCAGATTGACAAGCTTAATGATTTTTCCAATATCGAACGCGCAATAACAGTGGTAGATATTGTTAGGTAGCGGGACATGTAATGATAACAATGATAATGATAATTGTCGGCGTCGCAACCAAGATGGAATGATGGCGCAATGCAACGCATGCAATGATATGGATTAACCATTTTCTTGCGATTGCACTTTCAACCCACATGAGAAATCGTCATTAACATGACTTGGACGAGGCTTAGAGGTATGTAAATCATTTCACGTTTGTGCCACATACGAAAGACTGGAACCTCGAATGGAAATAGGTACAAGTATGCCTGTCATTGGACCTAAAGTGCGTATAATTCAACAAAAGGGAAACCAAATAGGTACAAATATTTGCCAGGCTGAGGATTGGGTTTGGCAGGCCGCCTATACGTCCTGCTGACATTGAATATTGAATTGAATTTTGAATTGTGTTGAATTTAAATTAGATTTTGAATTGAAATTAATTCTTATTTTCGGGCAAACCACTTGTCAAATTGAGTACAAAATTTCAAATTGAGTACAAACAATTTAAAAGAGATAGTTTTCAAAATTAGCGAGTCGCTGCTGAAAGATGGGGACACCACTGTAAAGGGAAGATTAAAAGCAGACTTGGGCAACTGGTTCCACTCAGTTACTGTTCGATAGCCACTAATGAATTTCTCCACATCCCTCTTAAAAACTCAACAGTTTTATCTTGTATAGGCATGGTCAAGGCGGGAAGCATAAGTGGACTGATCTGCATTGTTTAAAAGCCCCAACCTTCGACGTCCGACACAAGAAGCAAAGCAATCAACCTGAGTGGTCAGGAGTTTCCAGACAAAGAAGAGCATCAGTTTAGAAACGCTTCTCGTGCGCCTGCAGTCTGCGGTAACAAAACCAGCAGCACAGCGCTGAACAAACTCCAAAATGCTGCAATTACCTGCGAAAAAGGATCCCAAGCAGGAGCCGAACACGATCGGGAGAACAAAGCTTTTTATACACGCAAGCTCTGAAATTTCAGGTCATTTCTGAAGTTCCCGTTTTATGTTGTAAAGAGCAGAATGCCTTGGCCGCAATGCGAACAATGTGTGGCTGCGATTTTTTATTTACCCTCAGTAACAACCCCAAGGCAAGTTGTCATACTTAGTACTTTTCCAACGGGAAGCCACACAGAGAATATCCGACATCATGCTGTGACTTCTTGGTCGCAGAGTAATAGCAGTGCATTTTTAAACGCGGATTTCCATCGATACGTGTATAAGTGCACTTATTTTGCGTCCAGGTCAGCTTGCAAAGACAACAGTCAGATTTAGTTTTAGTCAGACTTTTTTCGTCATCACGTTTAGTACACAGAAGTCAATCATCTGCGAAAAGATGAATTTTGCAATGTAAAAAAAATTGTGTAAATCATTTTTAATGACAAATAACAATGGCACCAGAATGCTACCCCCGAGGAACTCCAGGATGTAATCTTTGGTGAGATGTTCAATAAACTATACATGTGCAATGTGGTCTCCATTTCATCTTAGGGAGAACTGTCCTGCTCCTGCGAGATAACCAGAATCCAAAATTTCCTGCGACGGAGTGGCCGCGTTTATGTTGCTTGTCCAGATAGGTATAACACGAATAAAACGAATTTTTCCATTCGTCAAAAGAAGCGAAACATCCAGAATGCGTGTCTCCGTGTGTTGGGGTCCGCCTTCGTTTCCAGTGGTTGATATTCCCCTCCGTAGAATAAGGTTTAGTCGTTTTGTGTAAATCATTCCAATGGGCTTTGCAACGCGAGTTAGCGTAGATATTTCGCAATTCATGAGCAGAGGATACGCTGCTAGCTGAGCTTAACTGTCCGTCCCAAGTTGTTGTGAGCGGCACGGAGACTTGGATAAGTGGCTACGAAAAAAGAGAAAGGATTTCAATTGGAATAAGGACGCCCCACTCACTGATGGTATTAATAGCTTTCTGCCGACCGCAGAACAAATCCATTCCTGGGCTGCCTGGATTATAGAGCAAAAGCAGCTGCTATTGAAAATTATTACTTTTTTGCTCGTGAGTAAATGTAACTGTTGCGGGTATCTTAGTCCGTTGATGAAAACCTTAAAACGGGAGAATAAAATGTGGAGGAATATATATAACACGTTTTTCCGAACGCCTTGAAATGAAAATTATTTTTCGATTTTGTAATTATCATTTTATCCTAAATGATAACAACAAACGCTTGTCAATTTCCAAGTTGGCCTTATTGAATCCCTGGAAAGAGTCCAGAGGCGTGCAGGTCGTTTTATTTCTGGTAATTTCCAGCGGTTCAGTAGCATTACAAATATTCTTGGGGAGCTTAATCTGCCATCTCTTGCATCTCGGCGACGAGAAAAACGTTTAAAATTTTTTGCAAAAATCGTAATCGGCAAATACAAAATCTCCATTCCACAAGAGTTTTTCATCCGCCATCCGCAGAGAAGAACTGATAACGGCCTTCACTTTACTGCACCGTTCATATCACGAAATGATTACTATAATACTTTCTTTCCAAGAACAGTAAGGGACTGGAACGCCCTGCCTGCAACATCGCCAATTATTTTAAAAGCTACAGCTACTTTTCAAAGAGGTTCTCATATTGCGACATAAAAATTCACACCATCCCATCTTCTTTCAGTTATTTTGACATTGATGTTCACTGAATTCCTGATTCGTGTTGTGCTGTATAGTTGTTTGGCATTGTTACCTTTCCTTCATTTGTATTCGACATTGTTTTATATCTTTGACTATGCTTGTGTTTCCAAGCTCGACTCACCATCTACCTTTGTGAGCCGTAATTCCTTTATAAATAAATAAATAAATAAAAAAATTTCTCAGGCTGCCTTCTCCCTAGAACGCCGCATCTAAGACATGCAACGATTAACACAAAATATCTTTTGAGCCCAATCGGTTTAGCCGAGCAGTGAATGTCGATTGAGATGTTGGGGAGTTTTTTAAAACCTTACCAAGAAACCGTCGTCAATCCTGTGGAGGGTTCCGCCTTACCTGATTACTGTTATAGTTCGTGACGGTGCAATAAGATAAAAATCTGAAGCATTTTACTTAGACAAATGCAACATTTGAAACTTGACTGGCTGATAGGAGAAGTATCAATTCCGTTAGGAATTCAAATTCAGGCAGAATTTTAACAGTACCTATATCAAACGCCTGCCTTGTTCGTTCACAAGTTCGGAATTCTTGGATAACTTCTCAGGGAAGCCTTCGGACAGAAAATGGAAATCTTTATTGCGCTATATCGATATTCAAGCGGATCTATCATAGCTATACTGATGATGGCGTTTCCTCCACAATGTATCATGGGTCCCAGCCTTTTCATTTATCGGGATAGATGCACGAGCTGAGGAAGAAAAGACGATATATTTTTGCCTCTTTTCAAAACGTACGGTGATGTCCTGTCATCTGTGAACACGGAAGCGCCCAATTGGCTTGTTTTTATGGATCATTATTGGACGAATCTGGTACGAATGTAGAGGAAAATGTATGTGAAACTGAGCACAATAATCGCACGGGGGCACTTTCATCGCAACACCTTCCTTAACTATCTAGCACCTGCAGTGCGCAACTTTGACTCAAGGGTGGTCCACACTTTTTCAGGAAACCCTGTACGATTAGATTACGAGTAATATTTTCTTCAGAACTCAAGGAAACGCAGAACGCGTGCCGTGGAAACACTACTGGCTGCAAAATGCATTGAGGCGTATCAAAGGCACGCGGAAACAATATTCCCTTGGGTATTAATAACTACGAAGTATGAGTGTATGGAAATTTCTATTGATCTACTTTTGGGATATCCGCAAGGTGTATCGAAACAGAGCTATCCATTTCTTTTGGAATCCACAGAAGAATTCGATGTGCAATGAACATGAAAAATTTTATATTTTTATTTTGAAAAATTGTGAAAAAATAAAAAAAAAAAATAAAACAACAAAAAAGAATAAAAAATAATAAAAAACAAAAAATGTTAAAAATAAATAAATAAAAAATAAAAAAGATTAAAAAATGAAATTTATAAATTTTACATAATTTTTACTTTTTGGAGCAAAAGTTATTCATTCATCTCGATGAAGCTTCCCATGACTGTGTTATCACAATTGGCATTCTTTGCAGTGTTGTACTTTTGTATTCAACGCTTCTTGACTAGCCCATGAATACAAAGTCCTAAATTTTCACAAATATGAACCTTACATTTGATCGTATATTCCGCTACGTATTTTTGTATGTTGCTTTGGTAAACTATTCCTGCTGGTCACCAAAGCGCTTCTATGAACAAGTTTATGATCAATCATAAAATTTGCTAATCAGGAGCGAATCAGTGCTTAAATTGTACAGGGTCAGCGCGGGGAACAACGACACAAACACTAGGAAGCGGCGCCCTCAAATATTCCAATTTTACCTCTGTGCAAAAATAAGATTTTTACCGCTTTTGCAGCTTGTCAGTTAAATCACTGAGTGACGTGAACAATTTACATGAACTCTTTTCATTTCTTTTTATATGAATTCTCTACAGTATAGATACAGGAATTGCCCTCTTTTGGAATTGATTTGTCTGTTCCAACTTCCAGAAGGGCTTGAGTTTGGCGGTTGCACCCTAAAACTGTGATACTGTAAACCAGGGACCCGAGGGATGGGCGGAGCAAAAACCTAACAGAGAGGCGAAATTTGAATATCTAAGGCGCCTAAAAATTAATTGTGACACGCAAAAAATATTGTAAAATTGAATGTGCTGCACGTCATTCAGAAATTCAATGTTATCCCAAAAGCCACGCTGAATGCATGTTTTAAACGCATCTTGTCACTTTTCCCCGAGAGAAAAAAATGGCATCCGAAACATTTTGTGGCCCCTTGGGCCAGACAACAAAGTTCATGTTCCAGGCCCGAAGCCCATGGCGTCTCAATTTTACCAAACGAAAATGTGAAGACAAAATCTTTGCAAACATTTGCAAACAAATCGAATAGAAAAGTCCCGACGACGTTTCCACCGAGTCTCGCAAGTGTCCTTTATTGTCTTCCATTGACCATCAGAGTCCTAATCCGATCATTTGGATCACCCTGCTCTTGTTCATCAATTCAATCTGGGATTTTTGTTTCCAAGGCTATACTTTGGTGACGACTGTCCTTTGAATTATGGGCTAAAGGCAAAATGAGAAAATGATCCGCAACCAGATACAGAGTTCTGGTCCAAAAGAATTATACTGGACATAAATATTTCGTGTTTATCTCTCTCAGGTTGAGTTGCTTCCGTGATTGGAGCATCTTTGGTAAGTGGCCGGGACAACAACACCAAATGGGGAAAAATGAAAAACTTTAATTTCTACGGAATGATTTTCATGAAAAAATTGAAAAATTGAAACACATGCATGTCAAGTACGAGTTTCACCTTGTGCGTCCAGTATTTGCCAAGATGCTTGCGGAATCATTTGATCCGATGCACGCTTATCTATAGGTGCAGATGTTTTGCATTGGCTCATAAGCAAATCCTGTGGGGTCTTATTAGGACTACTGGAAACAGGCCTATGTGACAAGTGTGTCAAGTTGGAGGCTGTAGTCACGGATTTCGTTAAAATTTGATAGATCGTTTGACAGATCCCAATTGACAAAATCAAAATTTGACAAAATCAAATTCAAAATCAAAATCAAAAATCAAAAACAAAATCAAAATCAAAATTTGACAAAATCAAAATTTGACAGATCCCAATTGCGGTTTGTGCAATTCCCAAACGGAAGTTATTGCTGCAACAAAAATGCATGCTAACTTGACGTCAAGTTGAGGCCGGCAAGGTTCCTCGATTTTTCTACGGATACGTGTTCCCCGCTGTCTTTAACCACGCATTTCGGAAATTTCAGCATTTTTTGTCAGACATGTGTTTCAGTCTTTTACCGCATGTTAATTCACCTGAAAGAAATTGAGGCGTCCTGACTTTCTCGCATCAACTCCTATGTAGTTCATGCTTATACCTACAAACTAAGTAGGTTAGCTGCACAAATGGCCTGCCCTGTTTAGTCGACTTGAGCGTATGTGAAGACTCGTCCAGATTTTGAAATGTTGGCCGGTATTCCGAACTGCAACTCACAAATGCATCACAAAATAACAACCAGATTTTAACAAAATCCGATCAACTTCCCGTCCAACTTGACACACGTCAGAATCAATGAGAGGACTTCAATGGATTCCTGGACCTACGGTGGCCGAGGCAAGGATTTCTGTTCCTCAATTTTCCTGTGAAACAAAGACGGGGTCCGTCCTTAAAAAGTGAGAATTTGTCGGACGAACAAGTCGAACCCGACAGCGAAGGCGACGAAGAAGACGTCGTCTGCATCCTGCAACAACTGCTGACTGCTGGCGCCAGTTTTTTGTCGGAAGAATCAATTTTCTCGTGAGGTTTTTTGTCGATTAGCCGACCGTCGATCCTTGATGATTTCCAAGTTATTTTCAAGTCATTTGCGGGAACTGCGAGTATCATCACAGGCGGCTCGAAGTCTCTGGCTGGATGGAAACCGACTCACAGCATCAACAGGCTTCAGCGATATTTTAGTTTAAGGGATGATAAAGCTGTCTGCCTGATAGGCGAAAGGGACAAATTGCCAACATTGCATCCGCTCATTAGGCTCAGGCGTAAACTCCACGCTTCGCTATCATCAAATCAGTTTTGGAGTCAAATTACGAAAGGAAAAGATATTCGTATCCAACAACAAAAACCAATAGATTCAACTGGGCTAGAAAGCTACCATCTTCAGAGAAAACAGGCCTGTTTATGCAATTGACACATTATAAAGTTTGAAATACACAGATGACGAACACGACTACGCAAATTTGATGGGATCATGTGGACTTTGGTTGGCCACTTTGGGGTTCTGGGTGGATCTTTCCTGACGCAGAATAAATGCGATATGGATCACTCGCAGAGACCACAAAACTTCACTGCAATGCTCCATCTTTCCTCTTGGATTTGCTGGTCTCTTTCCTATCTGAACCGGAAGGTCCAGATAAAATTTCAAAACACTTTGACCCCCTGACGAAATGCGATGTTAGCCTGGGTGTACCGCAATGCAGTGTTCTTGGTCCGCTTGCTCTTTTTAACCACAATATTGGTAGGAATTTAAGTTGTAGGCCCACATCGCGGGATTTTACTCGTATGCTTATGGCATTGTGGTGTATCAAGAAATTTCCTCACCAGCTGACGTGTGACTCCTTCAGAACGACCTATATTGCAAATTGAGCCATAAGAATGAAAGATGGAAAATGAAAATTAACACTGAAGAAATATGTGCGATGGTTTTCCTCAAAAAACATCATGTGTCTGTTATCACACATTCATCATTTTGTTACTGTGTTTCCGGCACAAAAAAATTTCAGTCACAAATCTGGATTGGACCACACACGCGATTTATGATGGAAGTTTCAGAGAAGGCTTCCCATTGATAACACTGTGAACAGGAAGAATCAGATGCAGCGGAAGATTGGCTTGATTTTTGAAAGTTGATAACACATGCCTTGCCAAGCTTATTGCATTCAAATCTCTTGTTCTGCCAATTTTGCAATATGCATCTCCAATCTGGGATCCACATCTCGCCTTCCATACACACTCTCTGGAGAAAGATCCAACGTCCAGCTTCCAGAGAAAACTTCTGGCGATTACTCTCCCCACTCGCGTGTGATCGCCATTGTGTGCCAGGCTGCAGGACTGAACCCATAAAATCTCCGTCGGAAGGAGAAGAACGCTTGGTTTTCTCCTGAAATTATGTTTCTCGCATATTTTCACGCCATTGTCACGCACAGAGTTGGAATGCATCTCCATATGATCAGTTCATAACAAACCAGCCCTCTAGACGCACACACTACACACCATCTACATTTCCCAGCAGCTTTTAGGAATACGGCCTACTTCAATTCTGCCTTTTCAAGTGTTTTTAAATTTTTTAAACTCGATTGTTTTAACCACTGGTTTGAAACACTGCTCAGCAGGTAGAACGTTTGCACAAAAATGCGAGTTGAATTTAATTAAAATATCAAAAATCAAAATGTGAAATAATTCCTGGATTTGATTGGAATCATTTTTTGTCCGGAGAATTTTTCGTCTCGAAGGTTATCCACATGTTGAAACATTCACCCATCAAATTTACCCACGCCCCTCCGCCATACCCTTCGTTCTTTACGCCTTATTTGCTCAGCCCTAAAAAATCAAAACGTGCTTCAAGATGCTAACAGTGCTTTATTCTTTCGACTTCCCTGTCGACAATAAACACAGAAAAAGAAAAACAAAATTATACACTCTAAACACGAAGTTCAGCTTGGAACACTATATTTTAACACAGGCTTAGATTTAACATAGGCTTTGAGTGTTCTTTTAGGAACACTTGGTCTGTTGCACACTGAGTGTTCCAATGGAACACTCAGAGTGTTCCAATGGAATACTTAGTGTGTTCCAATGGAACACTAAAGGTGTTCCATATAGCTCATGATTTCCAAATCTGTGACAGACATGTCACAGATTGTTCCTGGAACAATCACAGTGTGTTCCTGGAACAATCATAGTGTGTTCCTGGAACACAGTGTGTTCCTGGAACACACTGGGTGTTCCTGGAACACACTGGGTGTTCCATAAACGTTCCTAAAAGAACACTTCCTATCTACTCGTATAAGCACCATGTTAAAAGATAGTGTTCCAAGCTGAACTTCGTGTTTAGAGTGTAGGCTCGTTTTATCTTATAAGTGGGGAAACAATAATTTTCGAGGCTTGGTTCAGTTAGTTTTGTTGCAAGGAAGTCAACAGGAGCCCGCCTTTTTTATTGTTCCGCTATTTAGATTCGAGTTTGGCGACAATCGATTCCTGTGCAGTCGACAAAAGGAAATGGCTAAATTATTCAGAAGGAAACTGGCACTAGCTTTTTATATTTCCTATCCGAACCTATTCACAACCACGTATATGGAAGAGGCGCAATTGGAAATATTTCGTCAAAGTGTGTTTTTCGTTTGCCTAAGTCAATTCGTCTGTTCTTTTTTAACTCTGAAAGTTATGACATCGGAAAACTGAAGAAAAAACCAGAGTGCTTTGGGACAAAACATTAAATTTTTAGCATGTTCAAAATAAATGCAAAATTGGTCGAGGAAAATTCCAAGTTTCTTGAAAATCATGCCTTGTAAAACATGCAAAAAATGCCTACACTCTTCTTTCCTTCCACTCCATGGTCTCGAAATCCTTTCAAATTTAATCAGCGCAACAACAGAATTTGTGTCGTTTTTGTGAGATTTTATGTCATTTTCGAGGGTGTTAAAACTGCCCGCGTTTGCGCCACATTGCTTCCTCTGTGACGTATAAAAGCTGAGGCGCGTGTTCTTATTCTGCCACTCGAAAGGTCTTCAGAAACTCCGCCAGAAGCAGCCAGATTCCTGCGCTATATAACTCTCGGCACATCTTTGTTCCAGATTTTACTGTCATTTTTGAGAAACCGATCATCGATCATGCTGTTGGAGAAAATCTTCGCCACAATTCCAGAGTGCGCTGCGACTGCAAAGGCGGCTAAAGTTCAGAATGAGTCGCAAACTAACTTGGGACACAGTTGATGTTTCCCCATACTCACAGTAGTTACAGTCCGATATAGGCGTATTTTCACTGTTTTTGCAGACTATGCGTTAAAAAGAAAATCCACAATAATTATCTCCAAGTTAAATTGGGCGGTTGAGGAAGACTTGGAAATGGAATATGCCTCGCTTCCAAGAGCAGCCAGTGCGGATGCAGCTTCGTAGAATGGAGAAATGTGTTTGGAAACACATTTCTTTCCAGGTCCACGTGCTTTGGCGACAAACTATAGTTTCCACTGCCACAGGGTGTCGAAACAGAGGCTATATTATCAACATCGCCGTTTCACTTCAATGCAGAGGCACATTGTGCAGTGCATGAAATAAAAAAGGAAAGAAAAAATTAAATCCCCCAAAGTTCCAGGGCACTGCTTGACAAATGAAGGTTTTATTCCGAACGTAGGTACTTATCGATTGACCTTGACATGAGGCTGCATCGGGCGAATTCATGAAAAGATGATACTGTCATTGTCTGACAAAATTTGCGCTCCGGTACGTATTTTCTCGATTTTTATACAGTGTTTATAAATACGGATGATATACTATTTTTAAAAATCGAAATTACCTGAGTTTTCCGGGGTTTCCAGGAAGATTCCCAGCTTGAGGAGGATTTCCAGGATTCCGCAGTTTTCCAGGGGAATTCCCAGCGTAATTGGGTCTGGGCCCAAATAATAAACAGTTCACGTGCCTTAATGCCCGATAACTCACAAATAGAGATGGTCAATTTTATACCAGCAGTGTAAACCCTCTATGGATACACACACAACGCATGTGTGTACACTGAAAATTCGAAACTTCTGACATTCCCGTGACTTGTTTCAAGCAGTTTTTAAATACTTGTTCCAAATATGGCGATCAAATTCTGCGAAAGTTCTCAATTCACTTGGCTCATCTATTCACCTGCTGCATCAAAAAAGGTTTCTCAAGAAAGCGTAACGACAATGAGACGGCAAGCCTCACACGTTGGAGCTCAAATAAGACATTCCTGATTTGCGTCAATGTGTCCTTTCAATGGTTTATAGATTCTACAATGTACAACAACAGTTTGCTGGCCACCCATTAAGAATCCATCTCAGAAGGGAGGCACCATGTAGCTCGATAGAGTTGAAAAGTTGCACTTGTCTCACGTGCATGTTGCGTTTTCGCTTGTGCATACGCAAGTTATTTGATCCACAGAAACGCAATGCACTGTTCTTTCCAAGCTGTTTTCTTTACTCTATACTCAACATAAGCAGCAATGTACTTTACAAGAAGCCAGGAAGAGACAGACGACACATATTACGAGTATCTAGGACTCAGGAGAGGACAACGATCTTTCTTTCAGGTTCACGACACAGCAGCAGTTCCAATCGTTTTTATCTGCTCTTTCACTTCTTCTTTTCTTTTGAACTCCGAGCGTAGGTGCAGGTACATATGCATGATAGCGGCGAAAGTAATGCACTCATACATGTGTTTTTCCCATTTAACAGTTGCCTCCAAAAATTTTAATTCTTTCCTTTTACCTTTATGCAGGTGGTAGAACTTAAATCGTCAGATTTCAGCAGAGCTTTTCGGAGCTGTCAGATTTTGACCTCGGTTATTAAAGAGGATCTTTAATTTCTAAAGCATGAATTTTTTGCTAAAATCTGAACAATCGCAATTTTTTGTTAGGTAGATATATTCCGCCGCCACTATACATCAGTTTTAACGGCTTTGATGTTCGCAAACACCATCGAGCTTCTCAACTTCTCGCAGCTTCTCAATCAATGACGAGCAAACGATTTGAGATTTTTTGTCCGATCTTTTCATGAGAGCAAACCCACTGGGTGGAGTAGGCAATAAAAAAGAGTTGGCAGATGGCACCTCAAAACACAAAAAATGTCCCTGTAAATGCAAACCATCTTTCTGATGTGTATTTTATAAGCGTATTCTCAACGTGCTCAAGGCAGGGGTTTCTTCCTTACTGACCTCAACGAAAACCTATACACAGCAGTAAACATGCCGAACTAAAAAGAGAAAAGTGGCTGCGCAAATCCAAGCATTTGTTTTCTCAATACGTAAAATGTTGCTTTCGTTATTAGAGTAGAAATAAAAGTGACACACTGCAACAGAAGTAAAAAAGGGGAACTTTTGTTTTTCTGCGGAGTTGTCTTTTTGTGAAACTGTGTCACCCCATGTGCAAATGTGTGAGAAATGTATTTCAGTCTGTACATGCGTACACGCAACGGTTATGCTTCTTTTTCGACTCATAAAATGCAGAAGCGTAATTGTGACCAAAGCGGATTTGTTCCCAACACGTGCCACCTTGAGTTTAGCTTCTACATGTCAACACACCCATAAATACGCTGTCTATGCCAATTATGGGTCAAGCTTTTGACCACCTTCTACCTTTCAAATCTCTGGTGCCTGGCCTTGCTGCTTTTAGAAATAAACTCTGCCTATCTGTGGAGCGATGTTTGGATGACAGGCTTAGACACCTTTGCTGTACACGAAGAACACTCTTTTAATTTAGAACAATAAGGTTGCGCGCCAAAACGAAACTTAAAATCCGACCAACTCGCCACTCCACCATGGGAATTCCCAAATTGTGAGTTTGCAAAAATAGCTCTTAAATCATTCTAGTTGCTAAACAGAAGGCATTCCGCGGGGGAGCAATCATCGAATATAGGTGTCCCTGAACATCTGCAGAGGTATATCCATGCGCGAGCGAGATCTCTATAGCTGGACAATTGGGGAGTCCGGATTATCTAGCCGCATGAAGATGGATTTTTAAGTCAGCACGCCCCCAATAATTATAGAAAATAAGTTTCAAAAGAAAGACAAATCTTTGGAATGTGTGTCATGTGTTGGCATTCAATTCAAACGTGGGAAGCGCGTGTTCTCACTTTGCGGACTTCAGTAATAAGTTTGCCAAATTTCGAGTATATGATAATCCTTTCTTCTGCTGGCAGTTTAATCCTTTTCTGGGAAACTCACAGCTGTTTTGGAAGGACAGCTAACTCTTAAAAGCTCTACACGGGCGTAGGAATTTTCTTGTCAGAATTCGCAACTGACACCGAGATTAAATTGTTCTCAAATTCTT
>JASGXE010008193.1:0-17605 GCA_030068105.1 Sinentomon sp. SZTP_YWyxl
CATTTCGACGACTTGACTCCTGGTCCACCCAGTATCATCAACAGAGAGCGCTTGCAGAACGAACACGGCATCATGCAGAAGCCAAAACGCATTAAAGGGAAAAGGGAAATTGAAAGGGAAAAAGTACACCGGGAAAGTGAGAAAACTAACAAACTAGGAGCTGCGAAAGGCTCTGCATTCGCACTGGGGAAAAGTTGTGGTTTTATGGAAGCGGAAGGAATGCCGAGGAAAGTGCCGAGGAAAGTCTAGGAATTATCCTGGCACAACAGCACTTTGGAAGCTGGTGGAACCGAAAAGAAATGCCAAGGAATAATTATTGTCATATGTGGGTGTATGGGCTCTCGTATTGGATCCATATTTTAACAGTCTTGTATAGGTGGTATTATATCATGGTGGTATTATATCATGGTGGTGGTATTAAATCATGGTGGAGCTCCATTGGAAAGGTATTTTTTTCGATTCCCTCCCTTAAATCGGATTTTCATGAGAAACATTCCATACTGTGTGCTTTGAAATCTCATCATGAATTTTAACGGCCATATTTGTAATTATTTGCCATTTTTCTCCCGAACTTTCATTTCGTATTTACAGAAATGGAAACACATGCAGCTTCGTTGCAAGCAAATCCGTTTATCATGCTTTTGCATGAAACAAAACAAGCTGAATCAGTTCCGAGTCAGCAGAGGAAAAGCGCATCAATTAGGAAGGCAGAATTCTGTGAAGAAAAAGGCACAAAAAAACAAGGTGTGAAAATACACTCACGAGATGCAATTTTGCAAACGCTACAGAAGTACACGTCTCTCAGCAACGAAAGTAGTCATGAAAGGGAGAATTAATTTGGTCTTGCTCTCGTCTTTGTCTGCCCCGTTTCTCGTGATGTTTTTCCCGATTATTGGCGTTTCTTATTGTTTTTTTTTTGTGCAAAAGTGTTATCGTTCTGTAATAGTGGCAAAAAAACCTATAAACCCCCACAAAATACAGTCATTCAATCAATCAATCAATCAATCATTACATTTTTCATCCTTTGCAACACAAGAAAAAATAGACGCTAAAATAAAAGCGAAATAACAAAGACGGCATTTTCTATTTCTCAATCTTTGTTCTGATTTTTCTAGATAAAATTCCAGTTCCTATAAAATGCAGGAAATTTATTCTCAAAAACCGATTTGTTTCACAGTTCTTACACATTTCTGGATGAGGTTCGAGAAACAAATTGGGAATATTTTCGTGAAACAGCTCAATTATCGATTTTTGACTGACCAAGAGGTCAAAACAGCAATGGAGGGTTGGATCGCTGCGCAGCGCCAGGGCTTCCACTTGACAGGGCTGCAGAAGCAACATTATCAGTGATAAAAGTTTTTCCCCTTCCAAGGAGAATACGTGGAGAAGTAATGAGTGTTCGGAATCGCAAAAGGATTAGAAGAACACAAATTAGTAACGCCAACAACGTTTTTTATCACACAAGGTATTTTCTCCACCTCATCTGAAAGCGAAACGTTGTTTGATCACATGCAATGTGCTTTCTCAAATGTTTGATCACTATAACTGTCTCTTCCATGTTTGATGTGAACTCACTCGCCCCGTGTCATCCTTGTCATCCTCTCTCCCCTTGTCACTCTGACTCTCCCTGTCATCCTGTCTCTCCATGTCATCTTCGCTCTCCTTGTCATCAGTCTCTCCTTGTCATCCTCTCTCCTTCTCATCCTCTCTCCTTGTCATCCTCTCTCATGTCACTCTCTCTCCTTGTCAATCTCATTAACTCTCTCCTTGTAATTCTCTCCTTGTCACTCTCAATTGTCACTCTCATTAACTCCCTCCTTCTCAGCCTCTCCTTGTCATTCTTGTCATCCTCTCTATCCATGTAATCCACTCTCTCCATGAAATAATATTTCTCTCTCTCCCTGTCATTCTCTCTCTCCTTGTCAATCTCTCTTGTCACGCTCAATTCACTGTCTTCTTGTCATCCTCTCCATGTCATTCTCTCTCTGTTATCCTTGTTATCCTCAGCGTGTCAACATTCAATCTGAAAGAAAAACTATTGGCCATTCCTTGATGAATCATTCCGTATTTGACTCCTCATATGTGAAATCTGAATCATCAATCAGTGACCATCCGCTATCCTGACCCCGAAGGGCTGTGAAATACCCACCGCCATATACCATAGCAGCCATTCTGTTTTGTAGAACCCCTTTTTCCGGTCAAACTCTAGTCCCGCGGGCAATCAGTTTCATTGGATTCCAGTGAAGTTACACGGCAACTGGACAGCTCATCTCAATTCATAAATCCAAAAATGTGAACTTTCATTTTCATTTTGCTACATCGTCCACTGTTAGCAGGCTTTGAATATAAATACCCTCTCCTTCGCGCTGCTTTTAACCCTACGCGATCCCATTATGCCCACGCTCCGGTTCGTAAAACACCTCATCGCCCAGCATCCGCCACCAAAATTTGATGGCCAATTAAGATTATCGCAGCAAATTACAGCGCGCAGAGAAGCCCAACTAAGACATGACCGAAGGATGGCATCAGCTTCTCCTTACTAATGACATCATTTCACCCTTCAGCTCACCCTCTGCGAGCGCATTTAACATGATCCTGTCCCGTTCGCTTATGACATAAAAATAATTGCCCGATAAAATCGTTCGCCATCTTGGATTTATATAGGTATACGCGCATTAAGCTCGCCGTGACCAGTTTTCAGATGCTAAAATAGCTTCACGACAAGTTGTTAACACTCTAAGGACTAGGTCGTTTGCCTCCGATCCTTAACTGCCAACGCTTTCGGCGAGTTTTACGGTGATGGAGCAGGGATATCCAACATAAGCTGTTTCGCGAATTTTGTCCTTTCATTAGATTATTGCTTTGAAAACATCCTCTCTTCTGAATGGCATGGACATGACTCAAGATGAGACGAACGTGGATATCCTGTCGCAAATGGTCTTTAAATTAGGTGTGAGAAGGGATTGCCTTGTGGAGTCAATGGAACTCAACGTTGACATAATCCAACATCATTGTCGGTTTATTCATAATTTTCATAATGGGAGCATTCCTTTTACACCTACCTATCCCTGTGTTTTTTTATATCTTTAACGCCCACTCCTTTGCAGATTGATTACTTTTGAGCTAGGTTCGAACAGAAGATCACTCAGAAGATCACTTTTGCATCACACGCGAGATAAAAGAATACATTGCCCAATGTTACAACTTTTCATTAGAATTTGTTTTTCCTTTAATGTCATCTGATGAGATATTTGGTGATATTCGGAAATCAGATGTAAAACGTTTTGTTTTGTTTTTTGCTGTCACTGATACATGAAAATGGTTGATAAACCTGAAATCCACACTTTGTATGCAACGGTGTCAAATGCGTTGTCATTTTGCGGCCTAGCAACTGTAAAAAGTTGAATTTTATGAATAGAACAGCAATTACTCGTAGTTTTGTGTTTGAAACGATTTGTCGTAAAAGCACCAATTTTAAAGTTGGAAGTCATCTCAGTTTGGAGTGATTTTGGCGCAAAATTGGCAAAAAACATTTGACCCAACAATGAGATCAAATCAATGACCCAACATCACTGTGTTAATTTGACCCTTTTCCCTCTGGCTCATATATGACCCAGCGGTTGGGTCAAATTTGACCCAACTTGGGTCAAATTTTGATCCCTTCCTTCAGAGTATGTGGCAGGAGAAGTGCAAAGTAACTTATTTTACGTACGTATGTGCGTTAAGCCAGCCGGGTCATCCTCGAGAAGAAAGTTGGGATTTCGCGCATCGTTTGTGCTACGTTTGTGCTATGTTTTGTGCCCGAATTTCAGCGTTTGTGGAGCATCCGTTCTCAAGTTATTGAGAAAACAAATATGTCAGGCTTTTTCCAATTTTTGTTTTTTTTTTGTCAAGTTTGGTCCTTTGTGTTCATGGTCATATCTGTGTAAGAGGCCTAATTTGGTGTATTGGTGCTCGAATGTCACATCCTTGCTGGTCTAATTCTAATCGAACTTTTAATCGTATTTTTCTGATGATCCTGACTTGATTTTATGTTTGCACTTTCATCTGACAAACTGGTTAAAAATTAAAACTTAAATAGGCTCAAACTAGGGCTAATGCTTTCAGAAATGCATCTCGAGGCACTGCTTCGTCCACGGCGCTAGCCCGTTTCTTGGATTCCCGTTTCTTGGATTCCCGTTTCTTGGACGAAAATCGTCCCGTTTCTTGGATTCCCGTTTCTTGGATTCCCGCTTCTTGGATTCCCGTTTCTTGGATTCCCGTTTCTTGGATTCCCGTTTCTTGGATAAAGAGGTATTGTTCATTTCAGCGAGCGACAAATGTTATACGGCTTTAAAGCAAAAAGGTGGCAGTCTTATGTCAGCGAAGCACTGCATTACTTGCAAATAACCAGAAAGAATGAGTGGTGAACAAATGTATTTTCAATAAAAGTTTAATCTGTCGAAATATTTAGACAAAAACTCGAGGCACCAACTGGCATTCAATAAAAACACCAGAGAGGCAGGCATTTATGAATGAAAAATTGTAGTTTGGGCAACAGTTCGGAATACCTGCCGACATTAAACTGAACAAGTTATCACCATTGCTCTCTGATATACTTAAAGCGAACTCCTAACCTAACCTGACCTATCCCAACACACCTATCCTAACCTATCCTACCATACCTACACCGTCCTCATCTTCCTATCCTATTTTGGCAACTTGAGCGTGTGTGAAAACTCGTCGAGTTCAGATTTTTTCAGATGTCGGCAGGTGTTCCGAACTGCAACCGTAGTTTGCGTGGGAGTGCTCTTGGTGAGGTATGGGGACAAACGGCAAAAAACTCCGTCAAGCGCAAAAAACTCTCGTTCTGTAATCACCATTACGATTCCATCCAAGGAACGGGAATCCAAGAAACGGGAGCGTCCAAGAAAGGGGAATCCAAGATTTGGGAATCCAAGAATCGGGAATCCAAGAAACGGGAATCCAAGAAACGGGAATCCAAGAACCGGGAGACCGCGTCGTCCACAGATAGCGAATTTTATTTCGCGGCACCCAGTTCTCGCCTTCAAAGGAGAATTATATCTGAGGAGAATTATGAGAATTATATCTGAGGAGAATTATATCAAAGGAGAATTATACTCGTATCTTCAAAAGTATGCATATCTGAGCAATAATTTTGATCGCATGAGCGACTTGCCATGCATACACAAACAAACATTCAACTTCCGATATCCCATTTGCTCCGACAAAAAATCCTTCGACGGTAATAAAACAAAATGCAAATCGCAACTGCCCTCCTCTGGTCCATTTGATTTCCTCGGTCAGTAAAACTTTAATTGACGAATAAATTACATTTTAGAATATGCCATTTGATTTTCTCGGATCATTGGTCAAATATAAATACCTTCGATTTGTGTTTTTCCTCGTCTGCAGCAAACTATTCTCGTTTTCTCCCACCAAATTGCAGGCAAGAAGTCGACTGACAATGATGGTTCATCCGTGTGGAATTCACTTTCCGAAAAGGGTGAGAAACCGCTGTGCCAACAAATTATTGTAAGCGTACGAATCTATTCGTATACGCTTACAATAATTCTTTACTGTTCTTGCCAGATATTCGTAGCTTCCTCCATAATAGCCAACATTCTCTCACGATATTTCCAGTCATGTGGACCATTTCCCATTGTCACTCACACACTCAGCGTCAACTTTTGTGGATAGTTTTTTTAGAAAATTTAATTTCTATGCATGACGCTATTCTATTTCTATTGTTGCATGTATCCATCTGTTGAATTGGCTCTTGCGTTGAAGCTGTGGATGAGTTGCAATGGGGATTACTGGATTACTGCCCACACGGCACGTGTGTAAAGTTGGCAGCGGCAATGTTTGAACGGGCAGAGATATTGTTTTGACCATGGTCCAAACAATATCTCTATGATCGCTGATCTCTAGTGCCTCGAATGGACTTTTTGGACCAGCGATCATTTTAGTTTGACCATTCCACCCTGACCCAAAAGCGCCTTCAAACCTATACCCACTGCTATAATTTTACGGCAGAAGTGCGAATATTAGGACTGAACGTCTTCCGAACCGATCATTTTCGCAAGGCTATTTCAGGCGAATTTGCCTTGGAGTGGAAATTGTTTTTTTTCTCGTTCTGAAAGCATTTAAACGCACTTGGGAGGAATTTTCTTATTCTAAGGGTCTAACGGTTCCATAATCTCAATCATGCACGCTACACTCTAAACACGAAGTTCAGCTTGGAACGCTATATTTTAACATGGGCTTAGATAGGAAGTGTTCTTTTAGGAACACTTGGTCTGTTATTGGAACACTTAAAGTGTTCCACATCGCTCATGTGTTCCAAATCTGTGACAGGATGTCACAGATTTGGAACACCCGGTGTGTTCCTGGAACACACTGGGTGTTCCATAAATATGTTCCGAAAAGAACACCTTCTATCTAAGCCCATGTTAAAACATAGTGTTCCTAATTGAACTTCGTGTTTAGAGTGTATAAACTCTTCCAACGTCTGCCAAATTGGACAACCCTGTATCAATTTTTTTAAAGTAACACCGGGTTCTTTACGCAGTGTTCATTTGCTTCACAGTGATAAATCGGTTGCAGAATGCGCAATATTTCGTGAAATCCTTTCACCAAAAGCATATCGCAAGTGGAGACATGACAAATTTCTTTCTTCTCTGGCTCTCAGTCAACCGAAAGCTGCAAGCTGTTCCATTGGAGCTTCAAATCGCAGCACGTCGTCACTATTTTCGATCCAGAAAATCCTTCGGAAAAACGACTTTTCTTTTTTGAAAATACTTCAGATTTGTGATGCCTTCAGCCGTCGGTTTTGCTAAATGGTAAAATTACGTGCCCGATTTGGTTTCGACCAAAAGTAGAGAATAAAGTCTTTTCCGGATCATCAAGTCACCAGATATGATGCTTTGGTAAAGTCAGTCTTGTGGTTATGTAGTCAGAATGCCAAATGCTGCAAAAGAGAAACTTTCATTTCTGCGCTGTTGAGATTTTGCAAATTGCAATTTTGTCCATTTGCACGTACACAGTCAGAGAAACGACAATGACTTCCTGAGAGTTTAATAGGCTGTCAGATTGCTTGCAGGACTTCTGGGAAAAGTTAGCAAATACAATGATTGACATTCACATATTTGATCGTCGAGCAACACGTCTAAATTTAATCCGTTCTGAAAGGCGCCGAATTATGACTTCACGAACGGCTACCGGCCTCAGGTTTCGCGTTTCGCACTTGCTGCCGATTGAAGTTTGTTTATGTAACATTGACGATTTTGAAAAGGGAAATGCATTCAAGAGCCTTATATGTGGGTTTGTCGCAGAGAGGTATATAGCACCTTCACTCCAACGTTGGTAAATCAACCAACAAACTAATAGCTTTTCAGTATTCTCTGCATTTGTCGCTGAAAGCATAATATCACCTTCACTCCAAAGTCGGTGAGTTAACTGACCACACTATGGCTTTACGGCTTTCTCGAAATCAGCTCTGGGGAGCGCATGGAGGCTATAAGGTTTTCCTTTTTGCATGTCAGTTATATGATCGGAAGCTTTTACTTCAATGAAAATGACGGCAACGACCCCACGAATGAGGAAACGTTTCGTCGAAGTCTGTGTCGTTTGTGTTCAGAAGCAATTCTTTTAAGCTGCAATGAGGAATTTGGCTTTCTCTTGAGATAATTTGACGGATTTTCGCTCGCCCGTCTGGTTACATGAATTTGGTGAAACCATAATGATTGTAATCTTCCAAAATTGAGATAATGTGATATGATGAGCATAAGAAACGATTCCGATGATTAATCCCTGGAAATGTTTTTTGGATAGAGCGTGACTGTGTTGCAATATGTTTGAAAAGTTGGCGATACAAGAAGAAATTTGGCTGGAAAATGTTTCGGCATTTTTTACAGACTCTTTATAAACTGAAGATATTTTGTCGTTAACGCATTGGGATTAGCTTTCTATCGCAGCGCAGTTGTCTCAAAAATCTTAGATCTTTGCCGCTTCTCCCTCACACCTTAATTACAGCGTTGTTGAGAATCAGTACGTTTTTTTTTCAGGAGAGATTTTTCTGTGCCCCATGGAAGCAAAAGAAAGAATTTTTGGCTGCTTTGTTGCACATCAGTTTGCTGAACGGTTGGTTCTCTATGTTCTCAATTCCCTTTCAACCCAGCTTCATCGATATTCTGAGGCGGTGTGAATGCGAATTGCGGATCTTAAAAGTCTTAAGTCGGGCATTCGTAATCCCATAATACCCATTTTATCTCCACTCTTTTGTAAATCCCAAGTACGAAGAAAGATCGCGGTTCAATTATGGCCCAATGAGCCCTGTAGGTCACATTTGAGGAATTTTCAACGTTTGAAGGATTTTATATATGATTTGATTCCTTCGTTGCAAAAAACTCTTCTCGTATAACCCCCCCCCAGAATTCTAATCACGTTTCAAAATCGATGTTTTTTCGTAGCTGCGGATCTCAAGAATAAAATTTTCTTAGCCATCAGAAATCAGAAGCACGTTTCCAGACACAAGACAGGGATTAGCCTCACGCTTGACGTTTTGTTATTTCTGACCAACAGACATGCGTTTTAGACAGGTTGACATCACAGAGTTTTAGATCGAGGGATGTACGTTTAACTGCATGAAATCTTATCTTTTATTTCTATGTTCTCATTTTTGACATCGAAAATTGTTCCTGACGAAAAAAAGTAATTGAGGAACAAAGTTCGAACATTGCTCTTATTGGGTTATTTTTAATCCTCATAATTTCAAAAGGCATTATACTGGTATTTGGTCACTTGATTGGTCACTTGATTGGTCACTTGATTGGTCACTTGATTGGTCACTTGATTGGTCACTTGATTGGTCACTTGATTGGTCACTTGATTGGTCACTTGATTGGTCACTTGATTGGTCACTTGATTGGTCACTTGATTGGTCACTTGATTGGTCACTTGATTGGTCACTTGATTGGTCACTTGATTGGTCACTTGATTGAAAATGTCTCCGGAATCTGCAGCGAAGGAAACACTTCGGGCATGGACCACTATTCTTATTCAACGTAGGAGGAGGTCATTTGTGAATTACTAAGTCAATAAGTGAATTACTAAGGTCATCTGTGAATTACTAAATTACACGAAGTATGCTTCACCTGGTGACGCAGCAAATTTGCAAGGACGTTCAGAACCACACTAAAGCTAACGAGAACGAGCACAAAGGACTGTTCATATAGGAATTTGAAGAGACCCAAGCATCAAGGACTATTCACTGAAAGAAATTTGAAGCGAAACACCGAGAGGCCGCAGGGGCCATAATGTTTTTTAGAGGGGCCATAATGTTCATCCTCCCTCGGCGAGGCACGGTAAATGAAATTTGCCATGGCACTTGTGTGTGCATCCTCCTTCGGCGAGGCATGGTGAATTCGGTCGGAAAGACAGACTTAAGTGGCCAGTCTGTTAGTCCTTCGGATGGGACTTTAAGAAGGAGGTCCCGTGTGTAGCATCACACTACGCACGTTAAAGAACACCTAGCTCCAGGTCCAAGACAGAGGCCTGGCAGGTTACATGAACACAGAAGCCACTTGGTATCACCCGCCGATACTCGACGTCGGTTCCTGCGGGTTGGCTGTGCCATAATACCGGCAGTATCGGCAGTTGTGACTGAGGTCTTGGGACCTGGAGCGGTGGGTGCTGTTGCGATTGCCCTCGGGAGTATGCCGGTACCTCACCGGGACCATTGATTGGGTGCCTGGAGCGGTGGGTGCTGGAGCAGCTACTCTCAGGTGACACTTGCCAGTACCTCGCCGGGACCATGGCTGACGACACAACAAAAAACATGAACGGTCGGACCACCAGCCCAAGGCTATCTGTCCATAAGACCCAAAGAAGAAGAAGAGAGATTGTAAATGAGTAGGACCTATGACCATCATCGAACAAGATCTATAAGACGTTCCTGAAACAAAGAAATGGAATATCTATTCAATTAGGATCTATCCTAATTATCTTGTCACAATGTTTTATTTATCTTGGATGTTCTCCATCACCATAGCGCCAGTTTTGCAAAACCCAAGGCCATAGCCAATCAAAGTGACGATTTCAAATTTCTGTTACTGTTGTTCCTTAAACTGAAGACTTATACACTCTCTTTAGACTGAGATGAATTCTGGTTGGTTTGGATGGAGGATGATCAAGATCGCATAAGCTGCCACCCTGACCAGCACGGTTGTTGTACCTCACCTCAATGTTTTCATTTCTTTTCGGAATTATCGTTCATATAGAAGGAGAGATGGAAGCATTTTGGAAAAAGTTTAATTCGTCAGAATTTCTTCAACAACTCATGAATTTCTTTCCCAGCACAAGGATGGATTTTAAGACGAAAAATTATAATTTTGTTTATCAATTTCCGTTGATCAGTGTTGTGCTTTCTGTGCACTTACTGAATGTTTCGCTCGTGTAGCCATTGTTTCGTTGTTTTTTTTTTTTTCATTTGCACCAATTACGATTGAATGTTAACTTTGAACACGGAACCGAGAATACCCTTGTTTCCTTGCACCGTTCAACTACACGTTTTCATTGCCAAACTTGCCATTCGAAAAATATCTCGTATTGGTCATTTTTATTAAGGTTAAATGCGCAGGCTTGGGTTGTCGACACATCAACTTTCGAATTGTTCCGCAAAAACGGCACAAAATGCGTAAGACGAAACAGAAAAAAATTATTGTAATTATTTTTTCGTGTATTTGTTTGTTTCAATTTGCACGTGGCGTTTGGGACACTTAGAATTTCGTTTTGAAACACTTCGAGGGACGCAGTAAGTGAACGTTTTAACATGCGCAAATGCGCCACTCGTCTCGATGCATTTCTGACTTGACATTATAGCAACCTTAAAAATACAAGTGATTCATCAACCTTGAAAATGATTTTCGCCGTGTTGCTCTTGTGGAAACCTTATCCAGTGAAGGACGTCATTGAATTGTTCGTTTGACCTCTTTATCTAAGCTTCTGCATCTGGAGTACTGTACACTCTAATTCAAAAAGTCTTACTTTCAGTCACTTTTCAGGGGACACTTTTAAGATATCCAACCATGACTTAATTTAAGATTCCAAATCCAAATTCTGAGAACATTTAAGACAGGATCAAACATTTTCAGACGCTCGATGAATTTAAAAATTCGTTATTGTCTTAAACGAAGATTTCAACAATTGCTGTAATCTTGAAGTAAGTCATGGTTGGGTATCTGAAAAGTGTCCCCTAAAAAGTAACTGAAGGTAAGACTTTTTGAATTAGAGCGTAGGTATGCCCAATCTCATCCCTCTCCAATCCTGCACTTGCCGTGCCGACCTCTATCATCCTCTTGACACTAACCTTTTTAACTATAGGGCGAACCATATTCCAATCGTCTCCCATTCAAAGGCAAACAAAGGAATCCGTCATCAGTGAATGATATCGAGGGTTGTAAAGAGAGACATCACGTCGAGTGGCTCTACGTCTCCGCTTTCGGATTGATATTGAAACTTTAACGGTTCTTATCCGAAGTGTAGAAAAGGTATGCGTGTCTGTCTTTTTCACAAGGCATGTCGTTCTTTTGTCGTTGGGGAGTCTGGAGTAGTTTCAGCGCGAACAAATTTTTCGCATTAACATATAGGTCTTATGCGTGCCATGCTGCTGAAAACCGTAGTGCCTTCAGAGAACGGCCGTTTTGTTTGCGAGTTCACACGCAGAAGTTACCTTCATCTCAGACGGAAGTTACGACACCGATTGTTTGGTCAATTCAACCACAACTCAGCTACGACTCAGCATTCATTATTGTCATCACAACTCAGCACCGACTCAGTGTTCGCGATTGTTTTTCTTGCGATAAAGCTGCGACTCAGTCGGCCGCATATTCCCCATTGGAACTCACCCTCAAGTTCAACTCGTTGTCCGAACCTCGTGGCGCAGTGGTTAGCGCATTCGACTCCCACCCAGGTGGACCGAGTTCGATTCCCCGTCGGGGCACGAAATTTACAGTGGCACAAATGGTGCATCCTCAATCGGCGAGGCACAGTGAATGAGGTCGGAAAGAGAGACTTAGTGGCCAGTCTCTTAACGGCGGAGAGATCATCACGGGGGTAACGCTAACTCCGAGCAGCGAGGTAAATTTTTGCCATCTGCTCCAATGTAAAAAATTTACCTCGCTGCTCGGAGTTAGCGTTAACCCCGCATTGATCTCTCCGCTGTTAGTCCTTCGGATGGGACTTTAAGAAGGAGGTCCCGTGTGCAGTATCACATCACACTGCGCACGTTAAAGAACACCAAGCTCCAAGTCCAAGACAGTGGCTTGGCAGGTTACACAACAGAGAAGCCACATCTCACAAGTCACACATCACTGCTCTGCAGAGCATGACTCTCCGGGAAAACCTGCGGGTAGGTGTGTATACGCCGTAAAACTGGTCCGAGTCGTTTCAGTTGAATGCAGAGCAGAATTGGGCTACGTTTATGGGGCATAGTTCTCCTTGCGAGCCCAAGGTGTGTGCAACAAGGTAAAAGGTCGGACCACCAGCCGAATGGTTATCAGTCCATATGACTCCACGATGATGATGATGATGAACTCATTAGTCAACTCAACAGACGGATTCATTTTTCGCAACAATGGAAAAGGTACTTTTATTAGCGCTGTGCATATAAATTAAATTTTCGCAACACAAATCTATCCATTGAGCTGGTTGTTGAGTTTAACTTGAGGGTGAGTTGAAATGGGGAATTCGACCGAGTATGTATCATTGTCACCCACCACACTGAGTCGTTGGGAGCAACGAAGTGGTAATGGTGCTCGGTCGTATAGTTGAATCGTGAGTCGAATGTCAATTATGCTTACTGAGTCGCAGCTGAGTCGTGGTGAGTCACAACGACTCCACTGCGACTCATCAAGCGCCATTGGCACTCGATTCAACTACGACCAAGCCATTGGCAACACGTTGCTCCCAGCAACCACAGGGTGCACCATTGCTCTGCTGCTCAGCATTCGCCGTTTCATGCCATTGCGAATCTTAAATGGGGAAAATATAGGCTATTCCGCTGCCGGATGTGTTCGATGCAACGAAAAAATAACATCGCGAATGCAGCAATTAAATTTTCGCCACGACATCTGTCGATAAAATTGGGTATCATTAGAATGTTCACCCACTCGACGAAAGAAAATGCATTAAGGCATACTTGAAGTGGAATGCCGTATTCGGATAAGAAAACGTCAACGGGAAATAATATCGATTCGAAAGAGAATCTGTCCAGGCTTAGAAATAAAAGTTTCTGCTCAGATTTGGACTTTCGTCAATGAAACATTCCCCATCGTTTACTACAAATGGAATTGTCTTCAGCAGAGACAGACTATCCTTTTCCAACCCGTTTGGGACTCCTGCACGCGCTTATAGACGAACACTGGTGTTCGTTGAATCAATCTGCGCTAGACATGGTTAATTTTCAAATTGATCACAAGTTCCATTGACAGTTATTCCTGAGAGTCACGAGCTCCAATTGAAATCCAACTTTCCAGCACTCGCCTGTCGCTCTAAGTCAATGCAATATGCCGCCTAAAGGGATCATTAGCGCGTTTAGACAAAATCGTTTGCGGCCTATTCAATACGTTATTATTCCCTCTCTCCTATCTGATCTCCATGAGCTTCATACTCTCTGAGATATCTGCCTCTCTCACTCCATAGCCAAAAGAATGGAACTCTCAGTCGTGTAGTTCTCAATATTTAATCATCTACTCTGGATGCCATGCCCTTGGAGTTCAATGCAAACGAGAAGCGTCTTGAATATTTAATTTTAAAATATTTGAACTCTTACACTTTAAAGACAGCAGCGGAGCGAGGTGCTGCAGAGAAGGCGAAATGAATTCGTCGCCGTTTGAATTGCTGGAGAGGAGAATTCCAGAATTTGGAATATTTCGTATCTGAAGAAGGTCCTGGAATACGAGTACAATGAAACTGCTGCCATTTTAGCAGCAGCGAGTCGCTTTGTCTCTCAAACGGCTGCCTGCGTTGAGATCTGGTGGAGAGTTGAGAAGTCATCACGATGCATACATAATGCATAAGACAGCGCAAAAATAACGTGGAAAGCTCGGTCGTGATGAGTCCGCTTGCTTAAAAGTCGTAATTTAAGGCGAAAGTTCGCTTGTGATTTGACAAGAGGACGATGCTGTTGAAATTCAACTATCGGCTGTGCAACGATATGCGAAATACTGACACTTTGCGGAAGGATCTCAGTCAAAAAACCACAGCAGTGGGAGGTGCAGGGAGCCAGTTAGATGACACTTTGAGATCGTTTGGCTGGTCGGCGCAAGCCCGAAAAAATTAATTCATTTTAAAGAACTAGATTATGTCTAAAAATGGTGTAGCTCATCGAGACCAGACACTTAGGCAAAAATAATCACAAACGTCCCCCATTAAAATCTGAAATGACGCATTTTCTCTTCATTCCGTTCAACCGCTACCGTCAATTGAATGGCGTCATCAACAGTGATTGGTCATGTCTGAATGGCTCCTTGCGTCGTACTTTAAGATGAAGACTGAGAATGCTCTATGCATGAACTACTAGGTATTAAAATGAAAACCGTATTGCCAAAAACAAAAATAGGCAATAACAAAAGGCCCGACACAGAATTCAAACTTTTCCTGCAAAAATGCCCTGCGAGACTCGCAGGTGTTACTGGCTCTTGGATGATGAAATGACAGGCACATTGAAACTCGTCACTCTATGCACTGCTGTGTTCGTTGATTTTAAGAAGGCGTTTTACCTTGCACTGCATGAAGAATAGGCACTTGTCGAGCAAAATCTGTTATTCTGGTTTTACAGCATTTTCAGCAGGATAAAACGAGCCATAACTTTTTGAAGGGTCGATCCTGTCAAAATGGCAGGCGCAGTTTAATCTGAATCAGATATTTCCTCTGGTGTTCCGCGGGGGACTGCCCTTGGCCCAGTTGCCTTTCTGGTCATTGCAAACGATAAACCAAAAATCCGCCTTCCAGTTTACTGATGACGTCACAGAGTCGTTAACTCGCCTGCATGACGACTCTGATATTCTCTAAACTGATCTCAACTCGGTCTCCCGTTGGTATGCTGGACCATGCAGATCAGCACGACCCAGAATAAAGGGATGATTCTTTCACGAGCCTCGGAAGTCACCGCCCGAATCGAGATCGTCCAAAGAAGAGCAGCGCGTATGTTACACATTAATTTTCGATTGATGTCTCCTCCCTGGTGAAGGAATTTGGCTTTGCTTTCTGGGGTCGCGTAGGAAAGACCAAAACTTTTCGGCGTTTAGCGTTATGCCATCTTGATATGCTAATATGCTAATTAATCTAAACAGCACAGAATAGACGACGGGTTCTTTCTTCGCTTCTTTTGCACTTCCAATCAGCTTTTTAATTCATTTTTCCTCCCACTGCACGTGATTGGAACTCATTGCCTCCTTCCCCATCAATTGCAGCGAGAGCGTCTGCATCCGTGGGCGTCACTGGCCCACGGATGATCACGTCATCCCATCTTTATGGTACGTTTCACTGGACTGCTTTATGGACCTTGGATTGAATCCGTATGATCATTGATTTTGAACAGCAGTTTTCAAATGATTTGTCATGACAAATTTTAATATTATTGATTGATATGATTACAATTACGACAGACGTAAAGCAACAGTGGCCGGGCTGATGATGATTTGGTTACACCAAAACGTGTATAAAAGTTAAATTGCGCTGCCCACAACTTTTGAAGGACTTTCCTTGATCTTTGTCACAACAAAGATTTGAAGTCTCCTGCATCATGTATTGTGGTTCCAGAAAATCCACCTCCCGAATTTTAAAGGCTCACACCAGCAAGAAAAATTACGAATGTGCGTATCAAGGTTATGATGCCGAAATAATCATAATTGCACTGGAGCCAACATTTTATAGCGTATGGAGGGCGTTTATGGAGAAAAATTAGTTGAAATGAGCGTTAGTGTTAATTATTATTCGTATAATAACTCTATAAGTCCATGCATTTACAGCGAGAAATTTGCATGCAAATAAAGTGCAAATATACGAATACTTTTATCTTCCAGACATGTTTATGACTTTGTCAGCGACGCTTAAGCATGCCTTCCACCACAGAAATGCAGCTGAAGAAGATGTGTGGTTCGTGAAGATCAATAGTTGTGCTATACGTATACCGGTCTTGGAACAAACTCAACTCATCCATGAATTATGAAAAAATGGTGCCTATATAGCGTACCTAAAATTACATATTTTTCTAGCCTTGGCAATTGCTTTTATGGCTACATTATCCCAATCTATTGTAAATTGATAAATGTAGAATATACAGAAAAATGATTAAAAAGTGTGAGGGAGAGAGAAACAAGGTTTCAACGAAATGTGAAAACAAATTGATAAATGAAGGAGATAGAACAAGGATTCAACAATATGTGAAAACAAATTGATAAATGAAGAAGATAGAACAAATATTCAACAAAATGTGAAACCAAATTGATCAATGAAGGAGATAGAAAAATATTCAACAAAATTGAAACCAAATTGATCAATGAAGGAGATAGAACAAGGATTCAACAATATGTGAAAACAAATTGATAAATGAAGAAGATAGAACAAATATTCAACAAAATGTGAAACCAAATTGATCAATGAAGGAGATAGAACAAATATTCAACAAAATGTGAAACCAAATTGATCAATGAAGGAGATAGAACAAGGATTCAACAATATGTGAAAACAAATTGATAAATGAAGAAGATAGAACAAATATTCAACAAAATGTGAAACCAAATTATCAATAAGGAGATAGAACAAATATTCAACAAAATGTGAAACCAAAAGTTGATCAATGAAGGAGATAGAACAAAGATTCAACAAAATGTGAAAACAAATTGATAAATATGAAGGAGATAGAACAAGGATTCAACAAAATGTAACAAATTGATAAATGAAGGAGATAGAACAAGGATTCAACAAGTGTGATAACAAAACACACAATAGTTAAGCACACTGTATATCCTGTAATTAAACTGCAATCATGTGCATATTGTCTACAGCTAGTCGGCTTCTGCATGTGGCTGAAAATTGTGACACGTCACACCCCGGCTGGGCGAGGTTCGCAGAGGTGGCTACTTCCGTTATATCACTGAAGATTTTCCGCGAAGCAATCCTGTCCATTTTGCGCTTGTACATCATGGACATTATCGGCGCTAATTTTGTGACCGCTTTTCGAATTTTGATTGCTTTTTTAGAGTAACACATAGAGCTTTCTGCTGGCAAAAATCGGAGGTGACAAGACCTCCGCCAAAACATTTCGACTCTGTACACCTCGGAATGATTTCAGTCATGCAGAGATAGTGAAAGAATATGGATCCACATCCCACAGCGATTCTTGTTGAATGACATGCTACGCTGGCTTTCCAGGGAATTGACTTTTTGGAGCCTGGTGAGTCAAACGCCAGAGTCTGCCGCAGCAAGCATCAGGATTATATATGCGTGATGCCATACTCGTTGGTCCTAATTTGTTTTTACGACTCTCTTTTCTCGCAAAGGGGCTCAGTTTTACGAGGTAAACTTTCAATGCCTGGCTTTG
>JASGXE010008194.1:0-19153 GCA_030068105.1 Sinentomon sp. SZTP_YWyxl
GGGTGGGGTGGAGGTGGGGTGTGCTCTGAGGTGGGTGTGCTCTGACACCGCACTCTCACTCAATTTCTCTTCCTCTCTCCACCCTAATAAAAACAGGGTCTTTATTTTTTTCTGTGCCTAACTTTCCCAACTTTTTGTTTTTAATATTTTAATTAAAAATAACATTAACTAATTGGGGGCCACAGAAAATGAAAGTCGCGAAGGACATGCATAATTTGTCAGCAAACCACAGTAAAAAAGTTGGTTCACATGGTTCAACTGGCTCCGGCTTGTAGGAGGACACAACCAGAAAGTCCATGAGATTTGTTGCAAGCAACATTGAAACCAATGAGGTTTTCTTCTGGTGCGTACATATGCACGATTTGACATTGTTTCTGCAGGCCGAAGGAATCCTTATCTGACTTGTTTGCCATCTCAGCACCCCTTCATTTCTGAATATTCTTGATCAGTCTTCCTGTTCTCCCTTACTCACAATTTTCAGGCTCAGGGGATCAGCGAGTGCCTTCACGAAGCACATGGCATCTCACCGAGATGCAAGAGAGTTCAAATGTTCGTTTTGCCCAAAGGCTTTTAATGACAACAGTTCATTGAAAAGGCATAACATGTCGCATACTGACGTACGACCACACAAGTGTAACTTCTGTGATAAAGCATTTCGTGAACGTGAACATGCTGTGGTTGGTTTGCCTTTATCGATCTTTTTCATGCTGATTTTATGAGCGAACTATTCGATGTTTTTTGTTTCCACATCATCAAGCATTTCCTCCTTTTTCAATAAAATTTTAATTTGCTAGTCATTTTTCATCATCCAACTTTCATTCTGATATTCTGGGGAAGGGTACCGGGTATGACATTTCATCCAGCATTCCGGTTGTCTTCCATCATAGAGCTCATTTAAATAGCCGTGATCTTTAACAGATGGACTTGGGATCTTTGTGTTTTCAAAGGCAAATACCTTGAAATGGATTTGATTTTCCGAAACAGACGATCCTTGAATGAAGAAAACACTCCCCACAAAATTGCGATACGCATTGGCGAATCCTTCAGTTATGGGCAGTTACCATAACTGTAAACAATTCTAGCCACTCAACAAATTCTTGACCATTGAACATGGCAATGCATATTGCGTACTACACACAGGCGACTACTTCTTTATTCAGTCATTGCTAAACGAGCGTGGTTCTTTTACTGTGTCTTGTCATATTTTAGATACTCTGTCAAAGTATCTTTTCCGAAAGAGGTGCTCTGAACAATCTTGAAAAATCTCGATTTCATAAAATATCCATGGATGGACCCATTCCCTGTAATTTTATAAGATAAAAAAATTCCTTCGTTGAGACATTTTAAGACTAATGTTTCGAATTGTGGCCTTGTTTTTATGGCTCCAACAATTCTGTCAACAAAAATTATCGCTGCAAAAATGTTCAACCGATGTTTTTAGAATGCAATGATAGGGCAGGGAGTTAATCCATTCTGTAAAAATATGAATTCTGTTTGATATGACCAGAGTTTTAAACTAGTTTAAAATGAGCTATCATATCTTAGTTCATACGTGTAGTGTTCGGTTAGAATCCCCCTGGAATCCTTGATTTGACTTTGACTGCAGCAGATTATTTGACGTGTACATTTTTGAAGCCTTGAATTTTCGTGAACAGTCTTGAATTGGTGACTATATTTGAATTCCAATTAATTGTGTCAGGAAACCTTGCTATGTTTTTTTTTTTCTTCAAAAGGAGAAATCTTTCAAGTTGAATTTACATGTATGTGGAACGAAAATAGCTTAAACATAACTTCAAAATTGCAGCCACTAAACGTTTTCGGTGCCTAAATTTTTTAGTGTTCATGTCCATCCAAATTGAATAAACAAAAAAATAATTTCATCTCAATTTTCGGACATTATTCGAAGACTTTTACCGGTGAAGTTCACTTTCTTATTCTTAATTTCAACAGTTCTGTCATAGATGTTGGCATTTACTTCAGCCTCTGTTTTGTTAAAGCTCTATTTTGATGATTTTAAGCATTTCCATTCTAAAGAATTTCACGAAAAAAAAATAAATTTGAAACAATGTTTGATGATTCCTTCGCACAAAACCTTGACATTCTTGTTCGTGCTCAGAAAAACATGGCAGAAGCCCATCTGTCAGAAAGGTCAATTGTAAAATATGCAGGGTGTATGAAAGCAATGGATGATCGTGAAACTTGATTTTTGCACAAAATTGCTGTCATAAAATGAAACTGGGAGTTCTTTTCGGAGATTTTCCAGCCTGTGGAGGTGCTTTTTGGGCTCATCACATGTGGGAGCTGCACTCCCGCAGACATACTCGTAAGCAAGAATAGACTACTCTCCCAAAACTCCCATGCTGACTCAGTTCTGTTGCAGGCATGTTCACCGGAAAATTATGAAAGTTTTACACAAAAAAGTAAAAAGAATTCACAAAAATTGGTCTGAATCTTCTCTTTTCCTCAGTCACCCAGATTTTGGCCGCTTCATGTCTTCAAGGAAGATTTAAATTCCAATTTTTTATTAAAGCCCACTTTGCTTGAAAAATTTCCGAACAGCATTGGCTGTCTGCCATACTTCCAACGAATGATGTTGTTTGAATTGATGTGCTTTGTTTGTTTTCAGGTCCACCGAAGAACTCACACAGGAGAAAGACCCTATGAATGCGAAGTGTGTCACAAAACATTCGTCGATAATGCAAACTACAGAAAGCATAAGAAACAAGTCGGACACTTGTGATCCCTCAACGTCTATTGCCTCCATCATGAATGGGTTGTCACGACTGGTATGAATTATGATTGAGGGTGATAATGTTTACAAATACAATGTTGCAAAATAGTTTGGTGAAGTTTTCTCCAGATGGCTGTTCCCTTCAATTCTGCATGAAACCGAACATAACACTCTTTTCATCGAAACCAAAACTTTTTTCCGAGGGCTTCCAGAGATATGAGCAATATTTTGTCATAAATCATGTCTAGGCCAATTTTTGGTCAAACTGTTGCCAATTAGGAGAGTTTACTATTTAAGAATTTCGGTCAAAATGTTGGAGCTTCTATTCGTAATTGAAAAACTACCAAAATAATCACAAGTTTCCTATGCATCCAGTTTCATTTCGATACTTTTGTCCACGATCTCACCTGTTCTGAATCTGCTAAAATGAAATATCACATCAAATTTTTGGCCCTTCCTTATTATTTTCATTCCAAATGCATATCTGAGAAAAATGTTTGTTCCAAATGCTTCAGAATTTTTGTTCAATATTCTCGTTCCGAATGCATTTCCGAGAAGAATTTCGATTAAACATTTTCAAATATTTTAACTTTCTTTCCACATAACCACTTCAGAAACAAACTGGACCACAACTTTTTTCTGAAAAAATAACCTTTTTGCCAATTTATAATGGCCACCGCTCTTTTACATTCAAAATAGACCCAATTTTCAATTTTAATTCAATATCTGGGAACTCCTTCCCCCAGACCCCCTGACAGGAGCTCTGCCCCTTGGAACCCAGATGGAGACCCCAGACATTGGAAATGCCCCAGATTCCCGAAAAGTTGTTTTTTATAAAAGCGGGTTATTAAACAGGTTCCCGATACGCATTATTTTATTTTAGGTCCACAGAAGATCTCATACCTGAGAAAAGCCATACCAGCATGAAGTATGCCGCAATGCATTCATCGTAAAGCTTCTAATGTGAAACAGTTGGACACTCAACAGCTGTAAACGACAGAGAACGCCTGGATTTCAAGTCATTATGGGTTAATTTGGAAGAACATCTACACGAATTGACAAGCAGAATAGCAAACCTCAACAGCACCAAGATGGCATTGTCGTGGTGTGCAAAATAAATTTCGACAGTGCTTGTACATAAAGAAAACAACAGATCCAAAATGATTATGTGTGTCCCTTGAGGAGGAGCCACGATCACTTCACCCTGTGCAAAATATTTCTCGGCCAAAAAACACTGTGCTTAAAGCATTCCACTCATTTATGGTCCGGCATGCAAGATTAATTTTCCACATCTTTACGGACAAGCTGAAAATGGAGTTTAAAATCGTGATCGTTACTGGCTCGATGGGGTAGCATGCCTTGAAACCAAACATGCCAGCTTTTCGAATGGTAGCGAAGCCTAAAATCTGCAGCTTTGAAGCTTTTGCGATCGATTTCATGAATTCTTCCCGGATCTTCAAGTGGGTGTTTTTGAAAAATGTCTCGTTTGTGGGGGAGAAATGGGCGATTTTTTGGAATATCATGAAAAAATTGTGTTGGCGTCAGGTGGCCCTAAAATAACTGTTGGATTGTGATTGCCTTTTCATGTGAAGTTCTTGAACGGGCGTCCTTTTTTTTGGCTATGTGAATTCTCGGCTACGTGACTGCGATTGTTTTGCCTGGGATAAAAACCTGGCTGAATTTAACAGTTGGTCAGCAATAAAAGTGTCTTGCTAAGCATAAAACAAATCGCAAAAGATCATTGCACTGATTTCAAGCCTCTAAAATATGTAATCATACTGTAAGTATCTGAACTGAACATGCTGCATTGCAACTGATATGTGTTGCATGATTTTGTAGGCTGGATGTTTGGTTACAAAGCACGTTGGCCTTTTTTGTAGTTGGAGGGAACGGAATATATTCTTTGAGGGCAAACATTCCATCAACATTTTAAGGCAATGAAATAACCCAACTAGTCTTGAAGCAGATTTGCGCTTTGCTTCCGAAGACCACCTTTGATGACTCAGTTGACAAAGATGTTATTGTACTACAAATGAATGATGATGTGATTTGCTATAAGAGTGAACGAATTAAAAAATAAGTGTGATAAAAACGAATAAAATTTTAATGCTTTTACTTGAATAAATGCTGTTTTGATATGTATTTCATGGTACTCGCAACAATGTTTCGGATGCTCGTGAGGAGATGTCCATGGATGTGGGATCTGCCCACTCCATTTTAGCGTTGACGCTAAGGTTCACGTTGTCACTCCTTTGTTTGTGATTGGCCTTGAGACCATGTTGATACTCATATTTTCTGCCATTTTCTGATGTTGGCACCAAACCAATCCAAAGTAAAACGAATCTGCAAAACTTACTGAAGAAATGCAATGCAGAACATGAGATGAAGAAATTATCATTTTCAGACGATCAGTTGACTTGTTTAGCCAACATTTAGGCCTAACCCTTTGCATTGCATCATCTTACCTTTGTATCCAATTTGTCATGCCAACATTGGGAAAACTCAGGTCAACAGCAAGGTATTTCCATTTTTTATGCTTCTGCTGAGTGACGTATGCACGTATATTTCAAATTTTCAATGTACCATGGTTACACACTAGTGTTTCAAATTTTAAAAGACTTCCAACAAGTTGAAATGTGTGTCATATGGAGCTGCCATAGAAAATGCCTTTTTCGCACTCATGCGAATGAATTTGTCTGCAAGCACCAAGGTTCAAGTCTAACCAAATGTGGTTTTGATTCTTTGTCGGGCCACTTGCCTTGAAATCGTTTATTGCAGGTAAATATGGTGTAACCACGCTGGACAGCAACTGGGACAGAAAGCCAACATCATTCTGTGTCTGCGGTCCAAGTTGTATTCAATGAATGCTGCTTTTGTTTTTGACTTTGTACTTGGCACTGAGTACAATCTATCAGCCATCTGTGCATTATGAACATCAACAAAGCTGTTTTTCCCAATGACTGCATTTTAAGGAGGGAAAATAAAGCGATTCACCACATTCAAACAATTGATGAAGGAGATTCCAACCCATTCATCTGCCGGGGTTGGAATCACTGTCTAAGGGGTTAGACTTTCTTTCTGCATAAAATTTCAATTTATGTCTACCTTTCAGCACTTCCATAGTTCTGAGTGTGGCATGGTATGAATTTCTCAAGAAGACATGCAATTTTGAATGCTGGCAAATTTATTTACTGCAGATAAATCTTCATTCATTTCTATTTTTTGTCAAATTTGCATTTCTTCCGCAGATTTCAAAAAAGACCAAGATCGCTGAAATCTGGAATCGAGTGCATTGGACTTGCAACGAATGAAATAAAAATTTTCTTCTCCGTGGCCAGATGAAAAGAGGAGAATGAAATTCTGAAAAAAAGAACTCTGAGCCAAAGTCAATTTTTCCAACAGCCTTTCCTGAATTTTGAAACTCAAGGCCCAAAAAGGGGATATAATTTATGTAGGGTTGGAACTTGAGGAGTAATCAGCAAAAAATGAATTGTTGACCTGTGTAAGTTGTAATCTTACACACCTAAAGGGGAAGCCCAGTTGTCTCCATTCTCTTTGATCTGGAAAACTGTCTGTTTTTTTTTTCACTTTATGTCAGGTGTAACATCTGTCAAAATGTATTCATTTTTGCTGCATATGTTCGTTTTTCTCTTGGAAGAAAGTGGACACTTTGCTGAATTTTTGGCTGACACCAATGAACTGCATTTGGTGCATCTTTGTTTTTGTTGGATAACTCTTTCCTTTTGTTTTGATATTTTCGTTCAGAAAAGTTTTTACTCCTTTTTATCACCCTTGAAATTTTTTCTTGCTGCATGCACTCTTTTTTGCAACTTAAATCATGTTTATTTTTAGCATTTTTGTTGTTAGCAAAGTCAGTTTCTGTCCTTTAGGCTGGGCGATCATAGACAGTTATGATTCAGGACCTGAACAATATTTGCCGTTTGTGTGCTGAAATGAGATCAGATGTTAAGGATATTTTTTGTGATGAAATACAATCTGATATTCCAAAAAGGCTTGGAAAAATCTTCACTTTTACTGTAAGTCTTACGTGCCCCATCTTTGATGCCTGCAGGCTGCAATGTCTCACTGTTGCCTGCTTTTTTCTCTGTGGAATTGGTGTTAATTTCAATTTTCATTCTGTTTATTTCTTCACTTTACAATTTTTTGTTCCTTTGATATTAAGTTTTATGGAGGACATCCCTGTAAAATTTGGACACACCTTCCTGTTTGTTGTTCATCATTTTTCATGTTCATTTTTTCATGTTCATTTTTCATGTTCATCATTTTTCATGTTCATAATTTTTCTGAAGAAAATAATTTTTTACAATTCTGCAATGTGGCACAAAAATTGGCTTCCACGGGTGAATCACTGATAGTTTGGTGATCCATCCGAGATTCAATTTTTTTGTTCTTCGAACTACCGAACAGGCAACTGCACTTTTTTATTTGAATTGTCTTTATTGTTGATTGTTTCACCCAATTGTCTTTTGTTCCTTTCAGTTGGTATTCACGTGGAACCTTTCTTTCCAGATTTCTGTCAGGGCTTACACTTTGAATGTTGCACTGATTTCTGTTTTTTATTACAATAAAAGTCTTCTTCTTTATTATTATTCATTGGAATAAAGTGATAATATGAATGATATGAGGTGGTGAATTGAAAATGAGTGAAATCTGTGGAATGGAATGGAATGAGAAGAATGGAATACGAATATTGTGTTAAAATGCTTATGCAACTGTGCTGATGGTAATTCAAAAGCTCTTTTTCACTTTGTTATCACTCAGGTTGAGTCTGGCGATGGTCTTCCACAGGTTATCTGCAATTCATGTACCAATCAGCTTGATGTTTGTTATACTTTCGTGGAAATGTGTTATCTCTCGCGAGAGAAGCTTATCAAGCTCTGCTTCGGAGATGAAAGTCGGGAAAATCGAGTTAGTTTAGTTTTCTTACTTTGCATTTTCTTACTTTGCCCGCGGCTCCTGATAAGATCTCAAATCACCCCTATTTCTGCATCTAAATGTTTGTTAAAATTCAGAAAATGCTCCAGTCAATCAATATTTATTCGTACGCCAGTTTCAAATTTTCGAACAATGACACTGATCTAAAAGTTTAAGTTAAAATTCAGAAAATTCTCCAGCCAATCAATATTTCCTCGTGCGTCAATTCCAAATTATCGAACAATGACACTGACTACTGAATTAAAAAAAAGTATTTCATCTTGTTTAATTCCAAAATTTTGAACAACATCACTTTCAACAACGGAATTTGCAAAGACATTTCACCTGAGCGTGTTGTGGGATTGTGGTTTAATCATGGTGGCATGCAGGACTAAAATTCAAAGGTGAAAGGGTGAGAGCGAAAAACCACTCCATTGAAACTCTCCCATTGATTTTGTTGTTGTCGTGTTTTTTTTTTTTTTTTTTTTTTTTTTTTTTTTTTTTTTGAATGCATGCAGGGCTTTATTCCGAAGAGGGAAGGGGGAAAATTCCTCTCCACGAAAACTGCTTTCCATTTTTTTTGCTCGCCAGGAAAAATTATGGCAACCCCCGGCAAGGAAAAACTGGATGAACTGTTTGTTTCTCTCTGGTGAGAAAGAAACGATGGGAGCGATTTTTTGTGGAGAGAAATGATCTGCCTTCCTCGTTCCCTTCATAGTGAGACCCTGTACGAGTATGTCACCAAGGTTAAGCTAGACTGGAACCACATACTTGTAAAGTCCTGTTCGGAATCAAATGAACAGAAACAACACCTTACGAAATTGTTCATGCAAATTCAATGGTCAGAGGGTTTTATTCGGAAATGTGGCATCAAGAACTGTATTGACTGCAGAATTTTCCATATTTTAACTTAAACTCGCGAGAAATAATGGTGGATTGAGATTTTGTGGGGAGCCGAACAACACACTTGCTCTGCAAGGGGACAATTAGACCAGTGCAAGCAGCTTAATTGCTGACTGAACACTCACAGATGAAAGTTGTCTGGAAGGACTTCTCCTGGATCTCCACCCTTGAAACCCTCGTGAATCACGTCCTGGACCCTGCATTGGCAGCAGGCATGCTCAAGTCGCATTTGCAGTGTTACAATCTGAGTTCGATCATAAGTTTTCTCATTTACCTACAATTTCGGCCACGGTGGTCTTTGTCGGTGGAAACCTTTGGATGCATGTTGTGTTTTTAAATGCCAAAGTCTGATCACAGCAAAAATAACTGTGTGTTAAACGAGCCACGTTGTGGTCCATGCCCAGAAAAGATTACCTGTTTAAAAACAGTGAGCCGATTTTGCCGGTTGAATTTCAACTCTAGTACCCCCCATTTTGCAGCTAAAATGGACATAAAATTTTCTACATTTCTATGGATTCCCCTTCAAAGGGGTTCCATCTCTTGAATTCCTGGAAACCGTGCAGTTTCTCCCCTTTTTACCCCCATCCCCTGCTTTTATTTTTGCACCACTGAAAACCTGTCGTTCAATGATGGAGTGCATTTTTCTTCGCCATTGAAAAACGTCGTGGGGATTTAAGCACTGGTAACACGTGTTACGAACATTTTAGTAGTTGGTTACCCTTGCTTATTGGTTACATATTACAGGCCCCCTGTGCAACATCTCATCTGGGAGGTCAGCCAAATGATGAGGACACTTTTTTGGAAGTGTTTGGCTCCTTTTCAACGAACATGGAGAACTCTGTGTCGCCATGTGATGATGTTGGAAGCACATCAAACCCCAATGGCCTTGACGCCGATGAGAATTCTGGTTTCGCAAATTTATCCGGTGATTTTCTTCAAGAGCCCTATTCTTTAAACCGTCACATGCCTTTTGTGCCAACATGCTCCACCAGTGATTCTTTTGCAGAGTTCGTGCTGCCAAATAGCATCATAAACAGTCATTTTCTTGCTGAAAGAGGCAGCTTTTCGGTTCCTGATTTTACCAGCTGGTCAAGCTCTCAATTGCTCACTGCTTTGTTACAGCAGAGTTCCACCCATTTGCCATCACATTCCCAAAATTGTGATATGCTTTCCAAAACAAATCACTACATCAGCACCTTGAACAGTTGTTATTCCCCATCTTTGGTTTCATGTACATGTCAAACAGGTTCTTCATGTCCTCTGCATTCAGAAGGGAGCAGTCTGCCATTTCCCGAAGTGGGCTTTGTCAGACTTGAATATCAATCTCCTTCTTCAGATTTATACCCATCCTCATGGAATTCTCACCCCCTGCAGAAACAGTGTTCTCTGAATGAACAGGCGACACTATTGCCACCTCAACCAACTGCAGGTAATGTTATGAACAGGAATATCAATCGACAAAGAAGAAGAAAGAAAACCCTGCCTGGAAGTGCAATCAGTTTGTCAAATTCTACTGATATGAGGATTGATCGATATTCTGAAAACATCCCTTGCTCAAATGATTATCCATGTGTGGATCCTGAAGGTCAGGAGGGCGTTGCCCATGGTGTCGGACTGTTGCCCAAGTCCTCTTCTGCATTCCAGAGCCCTCAGGATTCTCAAATTGATGCTACCAGAAATGATCTTTGCATAAAATCCGCTGGATATTCATCCCCGGCAAAGCGTCAAGATCAAGAGGGTCGTATTCCTCAATGTGATGGTTTTTCTGATTCGAGCGCACCCTCAGCTGCAGCTTCATGGTCTGCTGAAACCACAGAGAATCGTCACAGTGAAGAAATGAATTCGGATTTGGCTTCAAGATCTGGAACTTCTCCTGCCACTGGCCAAATATCAGGCGTTTGTCAAGTTTCTGAGGCTGATGAAGTTAATATTGGAAACCCTGGCGAAGTGCCTCTGTGCAATGAGTCACAGTTTGAAGAAAGTGCAAAATGTGCTATTTGTGGATCTATATTTCCTGTAACATCAACATCTGCCGATAATGTTCTCAATGAGCATGCAAAGCAGGTTCGGATATTTTCGCTTATCATCTTTCCTTCTTAAGCGAAGTTGTATTTGATAGATCAGAGCACAACTTAATTCTGGAGGGCATGCTGACTTGAGCAGGCAAATAATATGGTGAGGAAGGGAAACTTTGTCGTTGTAAAATCGTGCCACGCACTATAACAACAATGGGGCGGCGAACGGCCACTTTTATTTTCCTCTTCCACTCTGTTGGTGCCAGAACGAAGCGGTATGCCTTCAAAATGTTGTGCCTAGGTTAAACTCCGTTTTAGGTACCAGTGTGCCTTCTAGATGGGGCATCCTTCCTCAGTTTTAAGTGTCAAATGCTGGCCATTTTACTGTTAACAAACATAATTCACTGCAAGAGACTTTTGCGCAGGAACATCCAGCTATTCCTTTAAGTTTTCATTACACGATTTTTTCATTTAGTTTTCATTACATTCACTCTCTCTCTGCCACAATGTCTCTTCCTACTGGTAATGTTTGTTCTCGGAAACAGAAAAATTCCTGTTGATCTGTTTGATTGCGCAGTCGTTCGCCCGAGATTTCATCCCTTAATATTTTTTTTTTCAACCCCCTCATCTGATCCACTTCGATTTTGATAATCTTCTCCGACGAGAGCGTGAAACATTCTTTCGATTTTGACGTGCAGCAGGTAAACACCAAACAGCCTGTCAAGTTGAAAAGTGATTTTCTTTTTGGGGGTTTGTGGGCACTCAGCAGTTTGGTTTGTAAGTTTTTTGCCGTTCTTATACGATCAAAGGGTAAAATTTGACCCATAACGCCGTGTTTCCATTATACAGAATAATGGCATCCATTTTCATAGAAAATTAGTCTCGAGTTTTTGTATGCATCATTCAATGTGATTCAGTATTCTGCCAAACAAGCTGCCGATCTTGTTCTAATTGGATAGAAACTAAACTCACCCGGAAATTGAAGAGAAAAAACAACTGAAAAAATTGAAAAAAAAAAATCCATCCTGTTTCGAGCTCTGTTTGAATCTTTCTGCACACAACACTGTACCCAAATCCGAGCCCTTGTTTGAGACAGGATTACAGGAAGTAATGCACCGCTTGTTTGACGCATAACACACAGATCATGAGTTAAACTTTTTTATGATAGTGGAGTTTCATAGTTTCTTTTCTTCAGAGATTGATTCAAGCACACTCAACAACATTTAGTCCATTGTTCTCAATCAGTTTCCTTTCCTATCAAAAACACCTGAATAAGTGGGGTGCCCGCTTTCAAGCACTCTCAACAACATTTAGTCCAATCTTTACAATCAGTTTCCCATAAAAAAAAAACACCTGAATTAGTGGGGTGCCCACTTTCAAGCACTCTCAACAACAGTAAGTCCAATTTTAACAATCAGTTCCCATTAACCCGATATGATCTCCGACACGATTTTGTGTCTGAGGACAAAACACGTTTTTGGCGGGAAAATTTTGAGAATTTTTGACAATTTCAGGATTTTGGTTGATTCCCACTTCCGAATTCGCTTTCTTTGTGCATGGTGAATCACAACACTGTGCGTAATGGCATTCCACGTAGAAATCCCTTTACATGAGCTTGTAACCCTCAATTTTTGAATGAAAATGTCTCCTATTTATGGAAGTAATTTCTGAAAACCGACTTCTGTTGACTTCTGTGAATGTGACCCCTCAAAAGGCACCCTCTTCCTGAACCAAGATCGTTCATTTTCGGTGGTTGGGAAGGAGGTATTGGCATTTACTCCGCAAATTGGAAAACCTACGATGTCTCCTTCACGTCATATAACGGCCTATATCTCCGCTTTATGGTTTTTCAAGATCAGTGCCATCTAACGGGAAAACGAATAAACTTTTCCGACCAAATTCAATTCTATCTTCAAAGGTGGTCTTTTGTCTTCCAATTCCACCTTGACAGAATCAGATTAGAGATGGCAGAATACAGATAGTGCGAAAACAAGACAACAGATGGCTACTGAGGAAATTCGTATAGGCTAATATAGATTGCAGCAAGAGCCTCTCTACTTGAGAGTTTTGAATCGCGCCTGGATGTCAAATACGACGCAAATATGCATCAAGATCATGGGTACCAACTTTTAAGCCAATTTATCGTGAACCCAGAGCTTTCTAAATTTTTCGGCCATAATAAAGAGAGAAAAAATGGCCGACACAAAATCGTGTCGCAAAGCAGATAGCCAAATTCATGCTGAATCGAGAGACTATTTAAGGGTTAAAAACATCTGAATTCCTGGGGTTCCCACTTCAATTTTCATCACTTTTGTTTTTCTTCCACTGCGTCCTCTCCCTCTATCCTCAGTTTTGTTCAGACAATTGTGTTCTTTGACAGGTAAATTCCCATTGCAACTCTGCTTAGTAGAGCTGTCACTCACCAAATTTATTTCGAAAAAATTCGATTTCATCAGTTTCACCGTTGTTAAACAATAGCTTTTTCTGAGGCAGTCCGAATATCTGAATTTCCAATTCATGGGTATTTTTCCCGTGTGGTATCCAAACAGGTTTTTGATCATGCTCAGTTTTAGTCTTGTGTGTATTCAAAAAAATTGAAAATTGTGTACGGTCGAAATGGGATCAATTTGAAAAATGACAATGTCTCCATTTGTACTCTCCAAATGTACTTAACTTAAAAATTTCAAAATATTTTCAATTATTTTTATTCTATAGGCTCACGAAGGAATCGTGAAGTTTCGGTGCTTGATCTGCAAGTGCACATTTCGTAGTTTTTCATCCGTGAGAATCCACACTCGTTATCATTTTGCCAGAAAAAAGTGAGTTTTGTGTTTTTCCAAGATGAGGATGGAAAGCTGTGAAGTTGCGTGACAATCCTATCCAGCATGATATGTGTATTGCGGGTTTTCTGGTTGTTGTCCCATCTTTTGGGAAAGACACATGAAAATGACAAGAAGAGGTTTCAATCTTGGTCTATAAATATGACATTTTAACAATTGCATAGTGCATAATAAATACAATTTTATTGTAGGAGTCCTTTCGGCCAATAAATTGCAAATGTGGCAAGTCTCCAACGACTGAAGTATGCTTTGTGGTGAACAGGGTTGCGATTGGTTAGAACATGGATGCCGAACGTCGAATTTTTTGGGTTTAACTTTTGAGGAAAGGCTTACTGGCAGCCTGTAGGAACATGATCAATGCAAAATGTCAGAATAAACCAGAAAATTCCAGCATGGACTCAGTAAAAAGGCGTTATGATTCAGCTCTGATGTTGGATTCTATTTTTTTTACTTTGCTTGTGGGAATTTATATTATGGCTTGTGCGTTGCACAGTTTCCGGATCCCAAGTGGTTGGTAGAGTGTGCTACCGCGGTTTCGGCACGAAAGTGTCGTGCCTTCTTCAGGCCCGGTTCAAAGAACCGTTGAAAGGCGTCTTTTTCACCGTAAGGTGTGCGCCACAGCAGGCAGCAATATACTGTACAAGGAGGTCGGTCAAGCCAACTGCACCTTAGTCAGCAGTGAGAGCTGCTGCGAGTGATGCCTGTCTGGGTCAGCCGCTCCCTTATATATGAGCATTCGACCTTGAGAGCTCAACACAACTGTTTTGGCGTGTTGGATCCGATGACCTTCATCTCTCAGATGACGGTTGCCTTTGTCCGTTAGACACAGGCTGATCCAATCTACGCTTCTTCGTTGCCTTTTCATTCCCGTGACCTTGGCTCCTCCTCTTTCTGAGAAGGGGTAGCCACGTTCTTGGGAAGAAGGGACCTTGGCAGTTGTTAACGGCGTTTCCACCTGCCCTATGAATCTCAATGGATTCTTTTAAGTCCCTGACCTTGTTATTTTCAGCCGTGCACAGGATTTTGCTCTCGGTCCAATTGAACCGGTGAGATTTCTCCCATGAATGGGCCGCAACAGCACTTTTCTCCACTTCGCCTCTGGCGGTGTGGCGTTTGTGCTCTTTTAACCTTGCTTTTAGAGTTCTGCGGGTTTGTCCAATGTAGACTTGCCCGCACTCGCAAGGAATCTCATATATCCCGCTTCTATTTTCCTCCTCTACCTTATCTTTCAGATTCGGCAGAGCATTCCTCAGTTTGAGGTGAGGTTTATAGATGCTGCGAATATCGTATGAGCGTAACACATTCGCAATCCTTTCCGAGGTGCCCGGAAGGTATGGTAGGATTGCGTCTGTAAGAGAGCGGCTGTGGCTTTTCGGCTTCTGCCTTTGTTCTCTAATCATAGAAGGTTTGTATCCGTTTTGGATTGCAACCTTTCTTAGATAAGCCGTCTGCTGTTTCCTGGCCTCCACTGTATTACAGTGTGACCCTATCCTCTGACAGAGGAAGCGGAACGCAGAAGCCTTTTGGCTAGGGTGGTGGTACGAATCCTTTCCAATGTATAGATCGGAATTCGTATGTTTCCTATAGACCGATGTGTCTACTTGGCCGTCCTTGGCGTGCTGGACCAGTACATCCAAGAATGGTAGGGCACCTCCCTTTTCAACCTCATATGTGAATCTGTATTTATATTGCCAAATTGTGTCTGAAATTACCAAAATGTGTTAAGCCATTGATGACATCTCGCTTTCTGCTTCCGAGTGGTCAAATGAAGGAGAATTTTAACACTCATTCCAAGAAATATTCGGAACAAAAATTTAATAAATGCAGAAATCACTCCTGTTCGGCTGAGTGGTTTTTACAAAAAAAAATTGGGAAGCATATTGTGCCAACGCCCTGAGAGGAGTGGCTCTCAATAAACAGGACATACCAGAATACCAGAGGTGAAAACGCAGGGCAGTACCGATGACAGGCACCCAATTGTCTGGAAATATCCCTTCCATGTTGAATTTTTGTGAAAGAACCACAATTTTGTGTCAAAAGTGAAATCAAAAAATTCGAAATTCCTTTGCAGCTGGGAGATTCCTTCCCTTCTTTCCCTTTGGTACCCAGCTGGGATGATGCCCCAGACCATGAAACGTGTGCCACCCCCTCTATGCGTGAATGGCTGGATCTGCCACTGCAAAATGCAACTGGTTTTCAAAACTTATGGGATACATGGGACCCTCTCAATTTTAACCAAGGACTTCATCTCAATCTAATCATCATAAAAAACCATTAAACTTAATTGTATATTTTAATTTGAAAACATTTATTGGTCATTATTATGCAAAGTTTTATTTCTTTCAGGTGCAAATTCTGCAATAAAATTATGCTGCGGGATTCTATTCGATCACATCTTGCCACTCATGACATCAATCGGTAAGATATTATCGGAGCTGATCTTGTCTCCTTCCATTGCTTTTTTATCATGGGGAGTCCAAGTCCAATATTGATTGCAATTCTGATTGGCTAAACTGCAGCTTTTGCTCACTACTTAGGGTGGAGTGTTCTGCACACAATCGTGAAAACCATTTCATGCCACCCACGCTGTGTCCAAAAGTAGAAAGAAACTGAGATTTTTTCAAACATGTTCCTTTTCACATTGTTTTGCATTTTCAAATCAGTTTTTTCCACTTCATGCTTTGGGCCTCCCAATCCATCTTTCTCAGCCATTTGAAGAGCAAGAATGCTGAAATGTGGGTGACATCAGAAAAAAGCCATGCAGAAACTGTAGACAGTGTCCGGTTTACATGCTCCAGGTGACTGCAGGCTGAAAAAGTTACAACGTATCGATTTTCAATTATACTCACCGGCATGACAAGAAATGAGAAAATGACTTTCTTCATCGATTTTGGACGATTTCTCGACCCTGCAAATCAAATTTGAACTTCCCAGACTGGCAACACGGGTCAGCATGTATGCCTCAAGATGACCGCCAAATTTTACACAGAAAAGAAGCTGTCTTTCATTACTCTAACTTGCACATGCTCATAACAAGATGATCGTCAATGGGCAAAAAAAGTTTGCTTGCCCCCATCCTGGAGAACAATGTGTTCAGCGTTCATTGGATCGTTTTGTTGTGATTCTACTTTTTTATGCACTTGGTCTGGCACAAACATGTAATTTTTTTTTTTGTTTATTCGTTTTTTATTATTTGTTTGTTTCATTGTTTATGTTTGCCTGTCACAAAAGGATAAAAGTTGAATAACTCAAAGGCACCATGATGTGAAATTCAGTTGGCGAATCGAGTTACAAGCTGCAACAGACTTGATCCGCTTGGTTCAAAGCTCGTATTTCCCCAAGTTGATCTGTGCAAGATGTGATGTCGTTTGTCGCATTCTCTTTTGTTTCGAAAGCAAACCCACGACGAACTTACGGACCACTACCATGATCCATGCCATGCTTATATCTTAAAGACTTTACCGATCCCAATTAGCTATCTGAGAATTGTCTTCCGAGGTATCATCCCAGTGAGCAGGGTACATTCACGTCCACTGTCATAGGATTTGTTGAAAAATAGCTATCTGTCACATTCGAATTCATATTGGTGCCATAAACCTTCATTGTTGGTGTCAATTCACACACACTGTAAATCTTGCACAATTCACACTCAAACGGAGTCACATACATGGAGTTACGTTCGTGAGAGAAATGAGCGCAGGTCACAGGTGACAAAAATACAGCATGACATTTTCTTGGTCGCAGAACAAAAAATGGAAGTTTCCTTTCTCGTTATTTTTCTTGTGTCTAATGAAAATCACTTGTTCTCTTCCTGACAGGCGCTTAACTTGTGAAATTTGTGGGAAAACCTTTCTCACAAAACGCAATTTTAAACTTCACTGCAAGATCCATACTGGAGAAGCTGTTCCATCATTTATGTGCGAGATATGCAGCAAATGGTAAGCTGTTGCGTCTGATGTGAAAAATGTTGTGTTTTCCCCAGGAATGTTATTCCAAGTAAAATAAATTGTTCAGCTTTCTCAAAGGCTGTTTGCTGCGCTCACATTCTCCCAAATTTACTGGTTCAGATTTGCACATCTTCTCAATCAAGAACCCTGAAGGTGGCAAATGGAACTCCAAAGAAGGCTAGTGGAACCCCGATGGAGGCAAGTGTAGATTTTGGGTGCTTTTCTCATCCATTGCAGGGTACTGACAGCAAAATCCCAAGTTGCCGGCAAATTACCCGCCTTAGACCAAACAATGATAAAAGGCGGAAGAAAAAGATGCTTCGGCAGCACCTTTTTTCGTTTGACGAACCAACGTTAGCTACTTTTGAATTTTGTGGGTCAAGTGCAATTTTATTCGAATTGAAATTGAGCAACCTCATATCAAGCCTTTTTACACTGTCATTTTGAAGCATCTCGTTTAGGAAATAGTTTATCAGGCATGATTTTGAGATGTCGTGACTCATGCCAGGGTATGCTTCGATCATTTTCTAGGCTATTTTCTCTTGATGCAACGTCATGTGATTTTGTGGACTTGTATACACTGACTTGTAACAATTTGAAGCCTTTACAACCCCATTAAAATTGAATCGGATTCAAGTCACCTGCTAGACACTGGCATTTGTGTTTGTCCCATTTGCACTTGAGGAATCTTTTGACACTTGTTAATTATTTTAACTGACAATTTATGATGAATTCCAAAGTAATCAGGAGGAACACAAAACAATGTTACCATGGTTTATGTGGGCTACCGACAAATCATGTTTCAATTCTTACTTTTGAACTTGTTAGGTGTTGTTTTCATTATTTTGTTTTCTGATTTTTTTTTTTCTTTTTAGTTTCCATACCAATCAAAAGCTAATCACCCATCAGACCATTCACAGCAGGAAAATATCTGTTTCTGTGATGTTTGCGGCAAGGGATTCTACAATCAGAGCGGCCTCAATGGTCACAAGGCGATGCACAAAGAGTCCCCGAGTTACCAGTGCAGTGTATGCGGGAAATGGTATGAATATCTTAGGATGTGCGGAATCTTTTCCAGGCCGAGTTGCGGTATCACATTGAGAATTTCGGGCCTGTGAAACTAAAAATCATGCAGACTGCTTTTGTAACAGAAGTCCCAGTTTTTGTTCTGTTTGTTACTGAAATTACGTTTCTGTTTCTTCTGGAATTTCAAACGAACTTGCTTCACTGCTGTATTTGCGCTGCCATCCCCTCAGAATTCTTCAGGGGTTTTGTAATCTCGACCCACATATTCCAGTTCTTCATTGAAATCTCCCATACTGGCAAGCCGCAGGATATATTTGTTGGCTGTGTTCCTAAGAAACAATGAGGCCTCAACAGCACCTTTTTCAGACAAAGCAAGGTGTTTCTTTTTAGGGACCCGCTGCATTTCAGTGCAACACATTTAATCCAAATGGTGGGATTGGGAAGAAACTGGAGTAATTGTTGATAGCCTGATAACAAGAATAATGATGTGCTAAAAATGGAAGATTTCAGCATGAACATTTCGAAGAGAGATTTTTAAGTTTTGGCAGTGCCAATGGTATGAATTTTGAGGCAGCGTGTCGCATAAATCAACAACCAAAATTCGTGGATATACTCCTCATTACAAAACAAATCAAAATTATCAGTGGAAAATCGGCACTTGGCGCCCATTTCCATGTTATGACCTCAAGTCCCCAAAAGGGCCCATTTTCGATTTTGGGGGATCATACCATTTTTCCACTGATATTCGACTTGTCT
>JASGXE010008195.1:0-18236 GCA_030068105.1 Sinentomon sp. SZTP_YWyxl
GATGTTTCTAACCTCATAACATTCCTGCTATTGAATCTGCAATGGTTACCTACGACGCGAGGGATTACATTATAGGTTTCGTGTTTTTTGACAATGGAATAATCCACATTGTAATTGGTCTATCTAGCATTAAAGGCACCGTATTTACATCCTTAGTCCCCACCTCCACCATTCCCCTGAGCCATGGCATTTTTACTTGCAATACGTACTTTAATTTTTTGCTTCGATTTGTCGAAAAATGCCAAAAATGACCTTTTTTCATCGAAATAAGTGTAGCGATTTGGGGAAACTTACCAGAAACTTGTTTATGATTCTTGATTGTCAACTCCTACTTTATATTCGATAGAACCGACAGCCTGAACTAAAAAAGAGCGTGATGTTTCTAACCACAACATACCTGCTATTGAATCTGGAATGGTTACCTACGACGCGAGGGATTACATTATTCCATGTTCATAGAAAAAGGGAATTGTATGCATCGTAATGGGCCTAACTGACATTACAAGCACGGTATGAACATCCTTGGTCCCCACCTCTACCATTCCACTGAGCCATGGCATTTTTACATGCAATATTTACTTTAATTTTTGCTTCGATTTGTCGAACAATGCCAAAAATGACCTTTTTCATGGAAGTTTGGGGAAACTTACTGTAAATTTGTTTATAATCCATACAATTGTCTGGTCCTGCTTTTTATTTGACAGGACCAACGACCTGAACCCAAAAAGAGAGTGATGTTTCTAATCAGATAACATCCTGCCTGCTATTGAATCTGCAATGGTTACCTACGACGCGAGGGATTACATTATAGGTATCATGTTTATATGACAATGGAAAAAATGAACTGACATGCACCCGATCAGCGTAGGCTCTTAGGTATAGTGCATCAGCTAATTTTATGCATTCCAGAAATTGCTCCCATAGGGACCTATAAACATGGAAGAATCTAAAAATAAGCAAAAGAAAGTTCTTGCATCACTATTTGCAGGAATCAGTGAAGTACTGGTCACTGGTGAACCTGTCAGCTTCCATTATATTGAAGCGGCATGGGTGCAATCAACTTATGCATTATCGCGGAATCTGTCGATTTCGAGAAATTGCACCCGCAAGACATCTAAACATGACTGAAAGCTAAAAATAAAAAAAACAAAGTTCTTACATCAATATTTGCACCAAATAAGATGTTGGTTGAAAATCTTGAGCCCATGAAGAAAAATCAGTGAAATTCTGGCCACTGGTGAACCTGTCAGCTTTCATCAAAATGAACTGGCATGCACCCGATAAGCAATGGAAACGGTTAGGTATTTTTATGTGGATATTTCAGAACAGTAAATCTATTGCGGCAACATCGGCTTCTACATAATTGTTTTTTGTTTTTCGTTTATCAAAAGATCGTTTTTTTTTGCAAAGGTGGGCATCCAGCATGACCGACTGATTGGAATTTTCAAAATACATGCGGTCAAAAATCAATTCAAAACAAAACTGCTCTCCATGGCATGATGGAGAGCAGTTCTGGTCCTGAGTTATTTTTAGACGGGCTAATTTTCGTTCAGGCTGCGGAATTTGTTTATTTTTTAGCAGAAAAACACGAATTTCAACAGCGGTCAGCAATTTCAAGGGTTGAGAAACACATATTTTCACAACGTGTCTACGGAAAAATGTGTCAAAACTAGAATTTTGCATATCTTTGAAAATAAATTAGCTTTCTTGCTGATTCGCGAACTTAACCTGTGGGAACATTGCAGGAAACCACTGGCCAAATTTAAGGAAAATTGGTGGATGCTTTCTTTTCAAAACAGTGGGGGGTATTTTTTTCCCGATGCGTTTTCGGAAACTGATAATAATGTTTTGGTGTTTTTGCAGACGACACTTCGTGGCGTATTCAATGCGCACGTCTGCAAAAACGGCAAAACAATAATAAGACATTGATAGACCTAAAACCGCCATAGAGATTGCTTGTCGCATATTTTTCGGATGTTTTCATCAATCTTCTCGGACTATCATGATAGTTGTATGAGAAATAACATCGCCTGGTGAGAAATCCTAAGATACGCGGCTATTTAAATTTGAATTCCTGATTTATTGAACACGGTTGGCAATTGACAATCAATTTCACCACTGCGCGTGCGGTGGATGCTATTGTTGGTGACAATCAAGAAGTTCTTACGGAACTTCAACAGAAAGATCAGCTGTACCGAGCTCCAAAAGTTGCACAAATATTTTTAAAGGGTCGATCAATGTTGGCAAAATCACTTTTATTTTTCAGAGTTATGATTATTTTTAAAGGTCTCTTTGAAATTTGGATATTGGATAATGTCCCTGGAATTTGGAAAAAAACATTTTGGTTACAATATTGCCATTATTCGTAGCTAGCGATTATATCATGTTTTAAGCAAATCACATTGCTTCAGTCACGGTCACAGGGATTTCTGGTAGAAATCTGGTGCATGGCTTTTTATTTGTCTATGGAAGTATCAGTGCCATATCTGAGGCAGGCAATCGCCCCAGATTGGTGATCTTAAACGTTTAACTAAAAATAAACACCTTCCATTAGGCCTAGTTGCTTTTTGTGATGGCTAGCCGTGTACTTGTTTCTTGTCACTCTTGAGTAAATGGGCATTTTCGCAGTTCTTCTTTACGTCATGTCAGGTCCTTTTCCTTTATCCAAACATGGAAAAGACGGCCAAGCAAAGTAGAGTAAGAGGGGTGGAGGGTTGGGTCTTTGCATAAATAAAAGATATGTATTCACAAGGCTGCCTGTTCAGCTACCTCAGCTTGACGGCTTTCTCGAATCACTTCACATAAATGTTGATATTGATATATAGAAAAGAATGCAAATCTGAATTTGTCGATCCTTGATCGCCATCTTTGGCAGCGGTATCGTTCTTGAACTTATTGGACGAATATCTCTCTCGGACCCAATTTGGTGCCAGATTTTATCTGATGATAGGCGTCTTTGCACTGACCCTGTCGGTACTTCACAATTGGCAGTACACTGGTAAACGCTATGCTGCATAATTCCCCGTGAAACCCGTTGCTGCTCCCACAGTGATTGGCACACAACCCAAGTCAACGATTGATCTTGTTTCTTGCAATGGTTTCCAGTTTATAGATCTGATACCGTAGTTTTTCTTGCATCCGATCATTATCCAGCGCTTATGTTTCTCCACAGTTTTTTTTAACATCAGGTCAGGGAAGAGCTTTCTTAATTAATTAAAACGACAGGGTTATCAATAGGGGTGAAATGAAATCTATGACTTGGTCAATACACGGCTAAAATCAGATAAGCCAATAGAAATGGGATGACTCTCTCAACATTGAGAATCTTGATGATGCTGTGAGCTCTTTCTCTAACACTCTGTGCAATTATATAGACAGCTACAAGAGCATTAGACAAAACATATCAAGGAAAGCGACACGACTTCGATTAAACGAGTGGATGAGCACTGGCTTGCGTGCAAAAATCATTATTAGAGATAACATTAAAATAATTTGCTCAAGCGGCCTTTATTTGTTCAATCCCGCTGAACGGGTGAAAATATCTAGTTGATGATGTACGAATAGAACGGGAATCTAAGCATGAAAAGTATTCACATAACACTTCTTTTAATTACAGATGCAAAACATTCACGGACTGTGTAGTCAATCATTCGTCGTTCTCTGAATCTTAGCTCAAGAATAGCACCAGTCGGTCTTATGCTGTCCGTTGCAAGATGGAGCATATGTCTCTGCCCCAGAAAAGAAGGGGGATATCTTTAATCTACACTTTAGTTAAGTTGCAACTTCATTGGTTAAGAATGTGGGAAAGTTTGATAATTGGTGTGATCATATAAAAAGAGGTGAGAGCACATTCTTTGTGATGCCAATTTCCCTATCTGATGCAATTTTGTTTGGAGTCCTAGAAAAAGTAGCTCTGGTGTGGACAAAATTTCTGCTATATTCTGCGAGACTGTTTTTTGTGTTGGACCTTTTATTGCACACGTAATTTGTTGTAATTTATTGATGTTTGTTAAAGTCCGTTTTTGTACTGTCGTTGAAACAGTCTGTTATTGTCCCAATTGAAACGTCAATTATAGAGACGTGACTCCATGTGAGAATGTCCGTCCAATAAGTCTTATAAGCCCTCTTACTACACTCAGTAAGATCTTCGAAAAAGCCATTTTTGAAAGATTGTATGATTATATGGAATCTAAAAAAATTACAAAACATAGGAATCAATATGGATTTCTGCTGGTAAGATCCACAATAATTGATGCTTTGCTGAGAATAACTGACTGAATCATTCTGAATATGGATAAGAAAGATCTCGCTTTGGTATTCTTTAAATTTAAAGACTTGTCGAAGGCTCTAGATTTGGCTGACCATGAGTTTTTACTCGAGAAGTTTAAAAGATATGGCATTCGAGGAAACATTCTGGAACTCATAAAGTTTAATTTAAATATGAGAATGCAAGCTATAAAATATATCGATGCTCTCTATAACTGATAAGCTGCCGATAAATGTCGGTGTTCTCCAGGGGAGTGTCTTGGGTACATTGGAGTTCAACTGTGGACTATGGTGATCATATAACTTTGTTAGTTGATGGAAGAAGTGTGCCAGATGAGATCTAAAAGCCAGTGTTGCCTAAAATAATCCAAGTATTCGGTATGGAATGAAGCGGTTAAAATAAACTTTGAGAAAACTAAATTTTGCACTTTCATATCGCCCCAAATGAGGTTTGCCATTCCTAAGACGATGAGCATTCGGTGTGTCTCGGTAGACTATCACCACTCAAATAAGCTACCAGATGTCGTGAATGACCGCTACCTTTCTTGGCAATCGCACATACCTCATCTGGTGCGTCAACAATCCTTATGTATTACTGAATCAGGCCAGAAGTGTTATCCCTCCAAAGATCCCAGTCTTAATATACGATAGAGCACATTTTAAGCCTCATCTACAATGCTGTGCTGCAGTATGATTAAATTTCTTCTTTGTGAAAAAAACGCAGAAATTACACATTTTTGGTGCATTCAAAATCCATCGTTCGGACTCGTTTTTCGTCGTGAGTAACCCAGATGTTCGGAAACAAACCAATGTGTTGAAATAACGACGTCTGTCCTCCCATTAATTAATGTGAAATTGGCACAGAATAGTTGGAATTCCTTCGCGTGCAAACTACGGTTCGGTCTGTTTTTTGCAACTGCTGAATCCTGGAAATTGTCCGACGTATACGCAGCGTGACAGGCAGTTTGGTTCCTGAAAACCGTCCGAACTTCGATTCACAGCGTGACGGGAGGGTTGGACCGCCGTCACAAAGTATGAAGAAAGTTGGAAGATTCTCGCTCGGGATTGCTTCAACGCTTCCGGTGATCACTGAAAGTTGACATTTATTCCTTATCGAGAGAATATTTCTGACCTTCTTTTTGTACTGAGTGTATGAGTCGATTTTGATTGCAAAACATTTCGCATTAGAAATAGTGCAGAAAAATTTACCATTGGTTTTCAACCATGCACCCACTTAGGAGACTGAATTTTTATGGGCAGGTAAAGTCTATACCATCCGGACCAGAAAGATATTCTGAGCAAGCTGCACGTTTAAGGAAACCCAATGATTTCACGGGAGAAGATCGTTCAATTGACATTGTCAGATATCTTGGTATTTTTGGTTCGAAATCGATATCCATGCACAAGAATGACACTTGCGTTAAAAAATCAAGCGTGCCGGAGGTTTCTTGGCTTAAAACTTTGTGTAACAGGAAAAAACTTGCTATTATAAAATTCAATTCCAGCCACATTTTGTCCTGAAAGGTGGGTACCTTGGCGTCTGTAAAACGTAAACAAACTTAAAACGCTGTTCAAAAGATGAATGTAAAAAAACCGCTTGCATGACATTTTAACCGCTAAATGATAGAGATTAAATTAATATTTTTGTACCCACACAGCTCTGCCAGAAGTGAAGCCCAGCTTATAGTGGATTATTTGGGGTAGTTGTGTGGATGAGCTGACGATAAAACCGTCACAAGCAGTCACAATCGATATACAGGGTTTTCCACTAAAAAGAGCCCTAGGATGTTAGTGGGTTTTTTCAATTTTTGCCCTTTTCTGGTCCAGGCTTTCGCCTGCCAGCTTAATTGTGAATTTAATTGGTGCTTGGCATTGCGTTCAATGTTAATCAATGCATTTTTGTGGTGGAGAACTTCGGGACATTGAGTCAGGACGTGAGAAACACGGAATCCTTTGAACAACGTTAGGTACCTATTCCTGCACTGGCGAAGAGTCCTTGCAAATGCTAATGGTGCCACACGAACGGTGACAGGTGTGAAACAGAGGGCAAAAGGGCAGCCAAGACACGGGTAGGTGGAAAAGGACATCCACAGCAGCATCCAGGACAGCGGCAAAAGTCATAGCCCGGCAGTTCTCTCAAATATCTAGAAAACGAAGGAAGAAATTGGAAAAAAACATCAAACACCAGGGGCCTCTTTTGAATGGAAACCCTGTATATATTCCCAACAAACAGCTTCTCCAAGCATTTATTTCCACCACTGCAGTGAAATCGGTATAACATTTTTAACACATTTTTGGGTAAAATGGGGCTGTTGAGAATGAAACTATCTTTGCGTAAAAGTAATCAAACAGATGCTCTTCCTATAGTCCAATCATACCTTTAGCAGCCCTATATCATTTCCGTCACTTTTGAGAGCAAGGCAGTGGAACCTTTGGAGAATTTACGGGAGACTTCGATGCTCACAAATGTATAGCTATTTCTCGCTGAAGCAGCCCACTCATAGTGTACTCTGTTAACCAAACGACTTCTTTGCTTCGCGTATAATTTCCACGGCAGCACTGACGTATGTATTTTTGTGGCATTTTTAGAGTTAAGACGATGTCAGAAACAAAGTTGTTTGTGCCCTAAAGTGGCCCTTTAGATTCAGACATGGTAAAAAGTTAGTCAATTCTGGGTGACGTCGGAGAACTCTTTCAGAGGACTATAGTCGATTTCTAAAGATATTTTCACGTAGAATATTTGCCTGACGATCAATCAAACACTCGATGTTATTTATCGCTGCATATTTATGTGTAAAATTACCAACATTGTGTCAACACCATAAATATTTTCGAAAAATTCGTTTTAGTCACGAATTATCTTAAATTAACCAAAAATAATTGAACAAAAATAAATTATAAAAATTAATTCTACTTGCGTTTCATGAGGCAGATGATGGTTTAAAAATGCGACAAAAATAACTTGTTGACCTTTTGTTTCTGAAATACGGACGCGGTTGAAACAAATGGTAGAGTAAAGAAAACGAATGGCAACTAAGAAAAGGGTTTCTGAGTTTCAAGTTAGACCTTTATTAGTGCAAATGGGTACTTATAAGAATAAATAAGAACAAATAACAATTTATCAGAAGCAGGAAGTATTGTAAGAGAATAAGCAATTCAAGCACTGATTTTCTCGCAATATGAAAGGATTTAAAATTAAAACATGAAATCAACTTTGGTCTTGGGCGAAATCTTTATCATCCTTAGTCATATCTAAAAAGAATCCACTCCAGTATGATTCCGTCAAACTGCTCCAATATTGCAAGAGATCATTGTCAAACTCTTTTTTATCTCCACTAACGTACTCGTATTGTTTGACATCGAAACCATCAAAATCAGAAGGATTAAAACCACCTATTTTTGAAAGCTGCTTTCGAACTCTGTCATCGCCCATGAGGTAAAGAGAAGCCGCCGCGTATCTGTTTTGTGAAATATTTCCATCTCTATCGAAGCGTATAAGCTTCAGAAGGTTTGTGATCTTGTTGTTCGTCATTTCAATTCCGTCTTTCATATCGGAACTTTCGTAAGCTTTTTGCAATTGGAAATCATCGAAATCTAAAACGGAATATCGTTAACACAATTTACTCGTATGCGTAAAATTCAGAAAATTTGAAAAGATTTATAAATTGCATTTTAATTCGTTTTGAGTAACCACACTCGGTTGGAGGTAAGTGCCCAATTTTAATCTTTGACTGCAATGTTGTTCTCCAGATTGGAACATTGATGAGGAAAAGGTTTTCTTTGTCCACGTTTTGTTATGAGAAGCATCTCGCAGATTCTAAAGTAAAACGACCACAAGCAAGTGGATATGCTTATTTCCCAACTTTTTTTATCCAATTTAGGACTCTGCAACTGATATACTTCATTAAGGCCATAAAATACTTGATTCATGTAATAAACTTGACATGATCTTTGCCTGCAGCACTTTCAGACTATCAGTAACGCTTATATATCACTGTGGTATTCACACCTGTCAATTCCGGACTTGTATTTTGCTGGAAGGTAAAGTTCTGAACTGGTTTAAGTTCCAGCATAATGTACTCGTAAATTCGATAATGACCGTAATCAAGGCTGTATATTTTTTAACCATCTACAATTATCGCGGAAGGGACTGATCCGATGTGGTGTGATATGGCTGACAAGAAAGCTATTGATGCATTGAGTGATATGTGTGGACTATCACCCAGTCCAAACAAATGTAACTGGATTGAGTTGGTGTTATACGGCTGACAAGAAAGCTATTGATGCATTTAGTGATATGTGTGGACTATCACCCAGTCCAAACAAATGTAACTGGATTGAGTTTCGGTAACATGACCACATATCAAATTTCTGGTAAATCTATCTCTAACTGCCTGCATACTAAATGCCTCGGTGTCTTGGGTTCCTCATATTGACATCATCGTTGGTAAAGCCCGCAAAACTCTCTAGTATGTCCAGAAACCTTCGTCCTGCATCCCATGAAGCCAAGTTACTTGCCAACAAAACTTTCGTTTTACAACTCTTAGAATATGCTTGTGAGGTGTGGGATCCGTTCTTGCTTCGCCATATCACATCCTTGGAGCGTGTCCAGCGCCTTAGCTCGACTCATCACTGGCGATTTCAAGCGCGACACGAGTGTCACAAAACTCCTTAGCGATCTTAACCTTGCCCCACTGACTGATCGACGAAAAAACAGGCGGTTGGTCCTTATCTCGAATGCTGTCTCAGGTTACTTCACCCTGCAGCTACCGCCCTCCTTTCAGACTACAGTTGCACGCAGATCACATACAAATGTTCAAAACCGCGGGCCCCTGTTAAGGTTTAACCCGTATTTTCATAGTTTCTTCCACCGTGCTACAAGAGAATGGAACGCGCTGGACCACACCTTTCACTAGCGCATTCACAACAAAATTTGCACATTAGTTTAAACAGTTTCTTCTCCCATTCTTGTCTTTTCTTTTTCCTTTTCCACACTGAATCAGTTTGTAACCTTCAAAACCTGCTCGTCTTTTAGTTGAATTTTAACTTGATTCCCGTTTCATTTTAGTCATTTTGATCATGTACTTTTACTTTGCGACGTGTCATACATATTAATTAGAATTAAAACAATTTAACAATTAAGCAATAATTAATAAGGCCTGCTGTATATGGCATATGGAATACATGATTTGGAAATAAAGGTTTAGTCGCAGGCGAACGAAATTCACAATGGATCCAGGCTTTCAGACCGCTGGAGGGTGTCAAGCCAGGTTAACTGAACGTTGGAAATCGAAAGACACCAAATGGAATATAATTTCAATTATTTCCCGCATTACCAGGGTACAATGACTTACAAAGTGTTTTGCCAGGGTAGAATCGGGACGGTGTTTTCCACTTCAACTTATAAAGGCCTCCCCACACTTCATCATTGGAAGGATTTTCTTCCCCTTCTGGATACTTTGAAGTTTCTAGACACATTAAATTTAGAAAGAAAATGAATCGATGAAATGTGATCCTGCAAAAATTCAAAAATTAAAATTAAAATTATAAATTAAATTAAAATTCGAGAGTACAGAAAAATTCGTATTCTTGATAAATCGTTTTGTGTCTGTTGAAAAATCTGTCAAGCTCACCAGCCGCTCTTCAAACTGCATGCTATACAGGGTTCCCCATGTAAACACGTTGAGCATTGTGTCTGGATGTCGAAACTGGTAACCAATGTGGAATCGTGCAAGTGTGGACATTGAGTTACATTTACTTCACAGAAGTTACGATAGCAACTTGAAACAGGATAATTTATGCGAAGAATTAGAGTGCTGGGGTACCTTGCCACATGCTATATAGCGTTTCGGTTCGGGGAATAAGGTGTAAAAATTAGATCAAACCAGATACTCACAATTAGCCCTGTTAACATACAAGAGGTTTCGAAATTTCGTTGTTATCAGGAAATGTAAATAAAAGAGTTGGTGGGACAGTCGTATACAGGATTTTAGAGAAGAATTAATTAATTAATTAATTAATTAATTCTAATGAATGACACTTTAATGACCGTGTAGACACAGGACATTAATGTGGCAGTTCCATAAGAAGGGTGCTTCATTCTAAATTCGAACCAAATCACCACAATTTTGACTGGAATTACGCTAATAAAAATATTTCTGTGAATATGGATTCCCGATGCAATTTTCAGTTGCAGCCGGCGTTACCGAGTGGTTTAAAGCGTCCTGCTGCCAATGCGTGTATGGTGGGTTCGAATCTGCTCGAACACGGTTTTTTTTCCGAAAAACTTTGAAAATGTTGAAGTCCTTTTTTGGCACGAGTGGGTTGACACAACCCAGAAGGTTTGACAGCACGCAGAGGTAGATTTAGTTTACGTTAAGTTTAGGTTTAAGCTAGGTTAGGTTAGGTTAGGTTAGGTTAGGTTAGGTTAGGTTAGGCTGGGTTAGGCTAGGTTATGTTGGGTTAGTTAGATTGGATAGGTTTTAGATGTCGCAAACGTTTTCTATATAGGTTCGCACCGGTCGAAATTCTTGCGATTTCTTTGGAAATTAGAAATTTGCAAGAAGGGTGCAAACGAATGTTCGAGACACATAGTCGAGGATAAATGAACAATCAAGTATACCATTTTAAATTGCAACCAGAAAGGCATTCGAAAGGCTTCGAAATTGATCCAGTTAGTTTTTTGTCCTTGCTTTATTGCACAGGAAGTTACCAGCACCAACAAGCTGCCTGTAGCAGGATCAGTGATCTCTATTCAAACTGGATCGCAATGAAGACGTGCCGCGGCCTGGCATCCCGCTTCTCTCTGCAGGGTTCTCTCTGGCGGGCAGAGTCTGCTTGGCTCTGCCCGCCAAACGCAGAGAATGCGCGTCTTTCCGCTTTGGATATGCGTTCCAGACTTGATCATTTTGGAACCGCTTGGCGCATGCCAAAGTGTTTGGTGCCAGAATAAAGCTGAATTCATGCTCTAAAATAAAGTCCGCGAGGGCATATATCTATCTGCTTTTGTTTTCGAGATATTGGGCGAACCGCATCGAAAGCCAATGGAGAATTATTCACTTTTTCAACGAAAGAAAAGTCTTTCCCGCGTGATTGCGAGCAAGTTAAAAAACATTTTGAAATTTGCTTTTGCATCAAAAAACTGTGTTTCATCCCGAGTCATCACAGCCCAAAACCGTCAAAATCCGATGGAAACTTTTCGACAAAAACAAAAAAATCAACTCATTCGCAATGTCAAATGGCGTTCGATTTTCCGCCATGCTTTTGCCCGCCAGGAGAATGCCCAGATGGAGGACGGGGTGAGAGAAACGGATGCCACGCAGGTCCCCTGCACGAAAGGAAGCCAGCAGAGGCGAGTTGAACACGCCTGAGCAGGATATAATATGCACTTATAATGCTGGATACCGTGAAAAGTGGGGATTTTAATTGAATCGACTGCAAAACTCGGTTATGAAAATTTTGTCTCAAGGGATGTGGGGCAGATTGTAAATGCGCTGTCTACTGAGGCAATACCTAACTTTCCATGATTTCATCTGGTCTCAAAGGATCCTCTCCTTCAGGCCATCACTTCTTCCTGCATCAAATCTAATTTTATTCCTACAGGCTGCCCTATTCATTTATGCGACCGAAAACCAGAAAATCGGCCGTCACCGCAGATTGTTTTTAATTCCAGACTTGTAATTAAATTGGTCCGTATTGAGGGATTTCCAACCAGGTGAAGCTTAAAATTCCTGTACCACAATGATCGTTCATATTTGTCGAATTTCTACTGTCCACATCACATTTTTGTTTTCACCTGACAATTTACACATCGAGCCGTATGTCACCCGTCGAATCGCGCGGCTTTTTTGCTTTCGTCCGATAAAAATTCTTCTCAGCTCAGACAAAAGACAGGGTGTTCCACTTCGCGTCATCAGCTCCACATGGAATGGAACAGACACATTTTGTTTGTGCTTCAGATTATGTTGATTTTTGGTGATCCTCAGGCTGCTCTGCTGCCTTTCTTGCTACCAACAACGACAATGATCTGGCTGATGGAACAAGGCTGATTAGAACCTTGCTACAATATGCGCACAAATAGCAAAGAGTTAATTGCATGCCACCTGAAGATACCCTCCCATTTCATGCCAATCAAACTCAGCACAGTGCGAACTAGTGATGAATCGGAACACCGATTTCGGAATTTGGAACTCGGAATCGGAACGGAAATTCTCAAAATTATGAAAATCGGAATTCCGAAAAAGTCGGAATTTTCAGATTGTTTCGGAATTCCGAAATACCGGGACTGTGATGCAACCATTGTGGATGGAGAGAAGTGGCCGCGCCATCTATGTGCGTCAATGTAAGCGGATGAAACGCGAAAATGCAACTTCATTCGCTTCCGATAGAGTGTCCTGCTGTTTCTTGGTTCCCGTCTTGCTGTTTCTTTTGACTTGGCAACCGTGCTCTCTGTTTCTGTGTGTTCTCTTTGGCTCTCCTTGATTCACACTCACGCACGCCACACTCGGCGACGGGAGTTGTTCGTCATTTGTTCGTCAACTGGTTTTGTTGGAACTTGTTGTGTTGGACCTCGTTCAACACAACACGTTGCGCGTTTTTTCGCAATACCAAGCTTCAAATGTTTTGTGCCCAGTTGCAAAAGTGGTTACCGATGCAATTCGACGCCAACGAAAATGTTTTATCCTCCACATGATGAGGATTTTTTTTCAAAGTGGAAGAGATGCAATTCCTCGATCCGACAAGGATCACCGAAGTCTCGTGTTTGCCACAGACATTTCGACGAGAAACTTATCTTGAAATGGTACAGGTGATCAATGGTGAAAATGTTGTTCGTCAAAGTGATCGGTGGGCTTTGGACCTCAGCTTAGACTCTGTGCCGCATATTTCTGAGGACCTACCCAGTTATCGAAGCCAATACAAACCAGAAAGCTGCCTTCCAAACGGTCTGCAAAATTTGTGCAAGCACGGCGAGTGCCTCGTTGGCGAAGCGAAGCGAGCCTTCTCTGGGATTCGAAAAAGCATTCTTGTTCGCACTCTAGCTTCTCTGAAAATGAACCAATCGAGGCCAAAATTTGCAGGCAGGTTCGTGTTCACCATAGCTCGGATGAGTTCGAAAATGGACACTATCGGTGCACGCATTCTCGAGAAAACACGTTTTCAATTTTTGCATACGTTAAGGCGGGATTCAGCGCAGGTATGCACATGCATTGTTGACTTGCATGGCGCGGCCTGGCAGTGCTGGCCCGCATCAAGCAGTTGACCGTCTTTTTCCAACAGAAGGTTCAAAACAAACAAAACGAAAATAAAAACATAGAGGATGGGTGGGGGAGGTGGAGTTTCATTGTGAATGAAATGCAAGCTCCCCACCTCCTGCATGAGTGAATTGTCCTGCATTTCTGTGCCGAAAGGGCAGGCACGTTTTGGTCTGCACCTCTGCCTCATTTTTCCAACTGACCGCAGCTGCTGCCTGATTGTGTAGAATTCGATTCTCACACACACACACACACCTTCTTCCTGACTGGGCTGCTTGCTGACTGTCTCACAACAAATGAGATATTTCGCCTCCTCTCCCGCAAAAAATTGCTTTCGCTTGCTCAACAATCCCTGCGATTTGTTTCAGAATTTGCGAACGTGGAGATCATGCGTCAAGATTGGGAGTTTTTAAATGCCCAACACCTTTTCTGGAAAAAAGCCCGACCCCATGCAAAAGGGAGGCACAGCAAGGCGTTGCAAAAGCATGGCGCGGGCCAATTTCTTATTTTTAACACACCTCAGTGAGGCTCAGGGAAGAATAACAAGTTCCCTGAGTAAAGCTGACATTGCTTTGGAGAGCATCAGTCGGTGGTCTCAGTAAATCTGACATTGCTTTGGACCAATCTCAAAAGAATTGTGCAATCCTGTCCAGCACGCAACGAAAAACACGAAAAATTCATTCAAAAAGAAAGGCAGAAAAAACACTGCGGACACCCATCAGTCAGTCGGCTGCAGTGGAACTGGGGTCGCTCAGATTGGGGTCTGTGGCGGGACCCTAACGGTGTTTTAAGGGGCAATGCCCAGAGCTGGGGGTCTGGGAGACAGAGTTCCCCTGACGTTGGGGTCTTGGGCAGAGCCCTAGCAGGGTTCCAAGAAGCAGAGTCCCTCAGGGCAGGTCAAGGGGACTACGAGAGTTGTTGAAAAAGTTTCTGCCTTTGCATAGAAATTCTCGATTTTCGGGAATTTTTCTCCCATGGTCTTAAAATCTGATCTATTGGGATGTTGTTGGGTGATTTCTTTTTGTCGCAATTTGCACAACATATGCAAAGGGTCGCCAATAATGAAGAATGAGAAAATTTGAGAAATGTATCTTTTTCACTGGATCACAAAATTCATTGTTCCGACGCAAAAAGGCCAAATTTCAACATGTAAATGTGGCATGCGCCAACGGCACATCAGCATGCTTGCATGGATGTGATCGGGACATGAGCTTTGTGCCCTGGGTCTTTTTGGATCTTGTGTTCTGTTGAACAGGTTTTTGTTCAATTGCTCAGTTTGTTCATTTTCGACTAATTCTGGTATCTTTTTCAAATTGCAACTAAATTAATAATTTACATTCAATTGATCTATAAATCACCTGGTAACATACAAACAGATCAGGTTTTAAGACCATGGGAGAAAAATTGCCGATAATTGAGAATTTCTATGCAAAGGCAGAAACTTTTTCAACAACCCTCGTAGGAGCCCCAAAAGAGTGAGAACTTATGTGGCTAGCAGTTCCAAAGACCTGTCTATCACCTCATCCCCGCCTCAGCCGCCTCCTCCGCTTCAACCGCCTACTCCACCTCAACCTCTTCATCCGCCTCAGCATGGTCCGCCAAATCGGATGAGGCAACTGAGGCGGCTGGGGCGGTGATGAGGCGGCAGAGAAAAGGTCTTTGGAACTGTTACCCTTATGTGATTTCAGAATTCATTTTGGTCCAATTTTGGATTGATTTGAACCATTTTTGCGAGGGATGGATTGGCCAATGTGGCCGGTTTCTCCATTTTGGTGCAGACCGCACATGCATGATTGCCAGCAGGAGAATTGAAGTTTGACCAGTTTCCCATCACATCAATTTTCAATCTGCTTTGCGAGTTCAGTTGGTGTTTTTCAGTGATTGGCAAGACGATACCGAACACACCGAGGTCGAGGATTCGTCCGCGTCAACAGTGACAGGGACGAAACCTCAGCCTTGGTCTGTCGATATCGTCTCAGACTTGGTGTGTTCGATCGATGCCATTTTTTTTCTTGATATCATCCTGCGGGGCTTGTGTCCGCTTGCAGAAGCTCACTGTACTTTTTTGACAACCTGATTTTTTTCGTTTTATTTTTTTTTAAACAAATACACAACCCGTCAACACAGCCGAATATTGAAACACCATGTCACAGATATATAAATACACCAACCACACTGCAATCGGCATAAAATGTTGGCATACCCGAAAAATCTTGACGACCTCGAAATTGATTGAGGTGCGACAGAGTGGCGCATCTTGGAAGGACACGTCATAGCCCTGCCCCAAGGAGCTGGGATGCTGGGCAGCTCCTTGGGTGCAAGAAATTTTTCGTACAATTTTTACACACGCACTTTCAGCCATGCACTTTTCGGCCGCGAAGGTCTGCTGGCACAACAGATTCAAAGGACAGCTTGGAGCCTATTCCATTTGCGCCAACGGCCCGCTCAGAACACTTGTATTTTTTTTTTACAAAATTGTTCGCCCTGACTGTACAGGATGATCAGAAATTTTGCACTTACACAAAGTCTGCTTCCGCAAAAATATATCCCGTAATTTTCGGACACGGCATACCGAATGGTTGTTTGCCTTGAAAAAAGTGGAAAATTGCCATCCATTTTGAGAAGGTTTGTTTGCACTTTTAATGCAATTTTCCAACAAGGTTTCTCTTTCCGTTTCAAAGAAACACTGAAACATCGAAATGTGGCGAACAAAGTCATCGAGAGTCTGCTTCGCCAGCAAACAGGCAATGGCCACTACCTGCATAAAGACAGCAACCATTCCAAGCGAGCCTTTTGGCTGCAACCGTTGTAGGGGGCGCAGCCCCCTAGTCATATTCGTCAAGCATTTCAAAAAACTTTGTCTTCCGAAAAAGCAACGAATTCAGACAAATTCGGCTGGCCTGGGCCTCATTTGGATCAGCAGAGCTGCTCCGCAGCCGATGCAAACCAAGCCACCGGCTGTCCAGCACGTCAAATCAAACGAAGCTGGTTAAATCTTTGAGACAAAGACTGCACTCATTGAAACAAACAATCAGGCATTCCTATAGGTGGTTGGGGGTTGCCTCCCTAGCCGAAGGCCAGCCACCCCCCTGGCCAAAGCCAGGACCCACCCCTGGTCGGAACCCGGGGACCGTTGCTATGTTCCCTTTGGCCAAAGGCTTGAGGGGACCTTCCAAGAAAAACCACCTCCATGATCAATTTCAGGAGCATTCCCACACGGTGGGTGGGGGGTCCCCCTCCCCCCGGATGTCTGAAGGCCAGGGCCCCCTACCTTCGGGCATCTGGGGGGCCCTGGCCTTCATTCATGAATTTTACAACAAATTCATTCTCGTTTTTAGAGCCAAAGGGTGCCCACCATTCTGGAAAACTTGGAATTGTCAGGAAATTTTTTCTTTCTGGAAAACTAAGGGGATTTCCACAAAAATGAGAAAAGTCGGGGTATTTCCTTATTGAACAAGAAGAACTTAAAAAGATAAGAAAGTGACTGTGACTATCTCCGGCATCATTTTGGCCTCAAGAACACAAATTCGTCAGCACCGAAAGAAGCCTGAATTTCAAAATTTCTTCAGCTTCTGGGAGGCTCCGCCGCCCAGACCCCCCAGGGGCTCAGCACGGATGGCGAAAAAAATGTCGAAGATATCGAGTTGTTGAAAGAGTTGTAAATGTTGCATCAAAGAGAGGTGGGTAAATGTCATTCTGACATATCTTTTTCTTCGCTAAGAAGCTCACATCACATTTCCACTGAAATTATTCAGGTTGGCAACATCTTTCACGACTCATGACCTCTCGGAATTCACGGAACGCCGCTCGTGGCATCATTTCGCAGAACACGAATACTGAACCCAAAATACACCTAGGCCTAAACTTAAAAAATGTATAGGGACTCTGTCCCTCAGACTCCCAACTAACAGGTGGGACTTGGGGAGAGGGCTCCGGGTTCCAAAGGGTTCTGTCCCCTTGGAACCCGGGATGGGCTTCGCCCCAGACTTTCCGTCTGGGCTCTCCTTATCTTAGGTACAAGAAATGCTCAATCCTGTGAAAATGAAATCCCGAGAATGAAACCGTTTTGCTGTATGCAACCGAAAAATCCAGCCGATTTTTATTGTGCCATGCAGACTTAAAAGCATTCATCTGATTTTTAAAATATTGGAAATCCACCTAGATCCACCGGTTCTTGGACCAGTCGGTGCTCTCAAAACCCTGCCAATTTCCTGGCAAATCACAGATTTGTGTACAGCAATCATGTGGCCGCTTTGTCATTTGGTCTGGGCCGAGAGAAAATTACCCGAAAAACATTAGGAAGCTCTGGAACGCAGGTATAAAATGTTGTAGATACATTTGGGTTTTCCCCCTTGGTTTTGTTGTAGATACAATGGGGTTTTCCCCTCTCTCTTCCCCGCTCTCTCTCCCTTCCCCGCGCGCCTCTCTCTCGCGCTCCTCTCTCCTCGCGTTCCGGCGACCCCGCGTTCCGGCCGCCACCCGCGCCCGCCCCTGGCAAGGGGCCCAGGGGACCGCATATTGGGGGGCAGACGCCCGCGGCCGCGCCCCCGCTCCCGTCACCACGCGTCCCCGCTCCCATCTCCTCGCTTCCGCCGAGTGGTATCCCTTTGTCGGTGCGCAGTTGTGCCGCCAAAGGCCTATTGTGCTGTAAGACGGACAATAGGTGGAACAATGGAATGGGAGCAACAATGGTGCAGGAGTCGATGGTAATCTTTCTTT